>CM046429.1:16485522-16498022 GCA_025506505.1 Flaveria sonorensis
CACAAGATACGTAGTCACTCGCCATATTTAAAATCAACATCTGCATTTCATGTCTCTTTGAGGATCATGATTCGTATGTTACTTATATGAATTATCCATATTGACACAAGGCAATTATTGGTTACACTTAGTTACATGACTATAACCTATTGTCATAGTAATATAGATAGTGATTTGTTGGAAAAATGATTGAAAATTGATTTTTACCAACTTTAGATACAAATAGGTATATGTAGAAACAATTAACATAATTATGTTCCACTTTATGAAAGTATTCCAAAGTACCCACCCATGTTCAATACAAAGCTAAAAGGATTGAAAATTCAATCTTAGAAGCCGTGTGTTTAGAACCATAAAGTTGTAAAAAAGTAGGATAAAAAGAATGAGAATTTGTCTCGAATAAGATGGGGTGGAACTTTAGAATGGTATATGAGTGTGACAACTAAATATAATAAATCACACAAAAGACATTTAATAGAAATTATTTATTGTATAACTCTTCTCTAGCTATTTTGATTTATTCTACTACAAAACTAAAGTGCTCTTTAGTTGAATAAACACTTGAATTCATAGTGATTCTTTCTCAAGCACGCAAAACTATTTCTTGTATTTCTTTTAATCATTCTTGCTCTTCCTGTTTAATGGTAATTTCAAGTGCTAGTGTTTTCCCAAGTTGTATAAATTGTACCTTGAGAAATTGATAATTTATCATTAAATATTTGAAATTTGTATTAAGGAACTGTTGTTGAATGTGAATCCTTAACCACAACCATGTGTTCTTCATCTTGTTCTTCATCATTGTTGTATTTTATTAATTTCTATTGTAACAAATAATTGTAACTAGCAAGTCCGACCGCACGTTGTGACAACTCACTCGATTTCGTTGTGCCAATGCAGTAGACCAGTGATGTAACACAACCATGTAAAGTAATTTTCGGAATGAAAATTCTTTCAACATGGGGATAATGTGACATCTGGTAATTTTCTGTTACTAAACTCCATTAGTTCCGTTAGGTCTTGCATACACGTGTCATGAGCACACACTAGTTGTCGTTGAACGTTTGTGACCTAATAATAATTAACTAGGTTAACGGATAATAACTTAATTAATAATTTTGATTATTAATTTGGGGTTACGTGATTTATGAATTTTAAATATCATTTGTGAATTTTACTTTGTAACGTGACGACGTGTGATATTTAATTCATGTGTTCTGTTGTTAGTTGAAAATACATAGGATTATTATTATGGATTAATAATGCTTGTGTTCTGTAGTTAAAAATTGTTACAAAGTACTAAAAAGATTAATTTTTATAAAATGTAATAAAAGAGGGTTTAAAAGGTAAGTGTTAAATAAGTAAAGTGTAACAAAAACCCAACCCTAGCCCCTAACCCCCCCATTCCGCTGAAACCATCATCAACACCCCATCCCCTTTGTGATTTTCATTCAAGAACAAGCACACTCACTTGATTTTGATTAGTTCCAAGCACTAAAACACATTAGCAAGTTCAATTCTTGATTATTACGCGACTAAAGGTACCATTTTGATTAGTTTTTTATTGTTTTGATCCAAGATGAACCCTAGTTCAATTAACATGATAAATATTGAAATTGATGTTGTTTGATGATGTTTTGATGTTAAGTTGTATTGCATTGATGTTAGTTTACGTGGATTATGCAAGAAATTCATGGAATTGAGTGGTTGTTCATACCTTACTATAAGTAGTAACTTTTATGTATTTGTGAATTATGATGAGTTGATGAGGTTTATCATGTCTAGATGATTGTTATGAATTTAATTAGGTTTAAAGTTGATGAATTTATGAAGGAATTGGATGATGGATTGATTTTGGGTGTTACTTTCCTGAAAGGGAAACTTTATTGATGTGAATCCTTGGATATTGTGATTTGGACATGTTAATGATTTTAGGATCATGCTAGAATGCTTATTGATGATATCTAATGTGTTAGAATCCGCTAATTGGGTTGTATGGATGCTTGATGGATTACTTGGAAATTTAGGCTAATGGAATATCGCAAGATGTTGGGTTATGTTAGGAGATCATGAAACCATGTTTGGAATTATAATAAATCATTGTTATGTATGTTAGTTGGTATGAATCTTGTTGAGTAATGTGATAATGATTGTCATACACACGTGCAAATCTGAGGCCCCTACTTAGTAGGATTGGCAGGGTTTAAGGTGTGAAGTCGTGAGTGGCTTCACATGGCATGTAGTGCATGATTAAACTCAATGTATGAATTGTTAGTTATGTTGTAATTATATTTGTGTTGAGCATGGTGGTTGATTTAGATCCGTATGTCTTGTATGATAATCTATGTTGGTATGATGATCTTGATAGAAACTAAGATTGATGATGTGGCATACATGAATAACTTGTATGATACTCATGAGTTGCTATACTTGATCAAACAAGATTTCTATTAACATGTCACTATAGTGTGATATACCTTGAAAGCCCTCACACTTTCGGATCGTTAATAATGGTAACTAACGGTAAATTTGGGTAGTACTACTGGGTCTGACAAGCCCTACCCGTGCGACTCGAGGTCAAACGGGTGCAACATTGTCCTAAACACAAACATCATCGCGACCTGGTATGTCATGACGGGAGGCAAACAAACGAACACAGTCAGCTTTGATCGCAAAATCACTATGGTTATTACTCATGAAAGTAGACTAGCTATCTATTTTAATGCACTTCTTATGTTTACAACTACTACTGCTTATATTAAACGCAAACTCTTGAATTCGCCAACTGTTGTGTTGACTTTTCTAGTATGCTATTCTCTGGTCGAGGTTAGCAGCAGCGCATAGGAACACTCACGGGTCAGCATACATCGAACAAACATTGTTTTGCATTTGGAATTTAATATACATTTTGTTTTAAACAATGGTTTGGCCCGTGTTTGTGCATTTTACATTTCATTAATTTGGGTTTGGCTTATTTACAAAACGCTTCCGCATAGTTTTAAAGTTTTTAAACTCTGGGTTGTTTTTAAATGCTTCATATAGTGTCGTTCTGATTAACTAAAGACCTAGATCCTGGTTTGTTCACATGTCTCGTGGTAAAACCGTGCACGTGGAATTTGAGGGTGTGACAGATTGGTATCATAGCCATTGGTTATAGGAAACTAGGTTGCATACACACTAGTCTATAACCGCACACAGTGAGTTAGTTATTCATTACTTATTCCCTTACTGTTACTCATTGGCATACACATCACATACACTGCAGTATGGCATCATCATCATCTTCATCCCCTGTTCGACACGTGCCGGGAAAGGAACCCAAGGTTCCTACTATTCCTTCATCGTCTACGAGTTATGGTTCTCAACCGCCTGTGTTTATATCTGATGCGTATCTTACGGGTGAGCCTGTGATTGAGCGGGACATGGCTAATCCTGACAATTGGGACTGGTATCGTACTACACTGATCAGGATGCTGGAAAAGGAGTGTGTTCCATTCCAGATCCCTACCGTGACTAGAGATTCCATATTATACCCTCTACCATGCACCCCTTACAGGGCTATCGCCACAGTGATGGCCTCACATGATCGACTACAACGGAATGTCGAGGTGAGATTTAAAAGGTTGAGGAGATGGAGGACTCGTGGCTCAATATGCAAGGACAGCAGGATGGTCAGACAGGAGAGATCCAGGCTCTGCTCGGACAGGTTGTTGAGTTGACGACTACCCTGAACGTGACGTGCAATCAGCTTCACGAGGCTATAGTTCATATACATGAACTAGAAAATCAGCTCGAGCCTCAGGAGGTACCTGAGGAGGAAGCAGAAGAAGATCCGGAAGAAGACCGGATGAGGAGCCTGAGGAGGAACCGGAAGAGATGGAAGAGGACAGTGATGGGTCTGAAGTGATAGATTGATTTCACTTATTCATTTGACTTGGACTACATGGTGTTTTTTAAAAAAAATAAAAACCTATGTGGGATGGGTTATTTCCCACCCAATTGAAAAACTAGAAATTTTTACTTTGATTGAATATTTTGTGAGTTACTTATAATTTATCTATCCTTGGTTATTATTTTGGTTATAAATATTATGGTTGATGAACTTCATTATTTTCTTACTATTTACTATCCTTCAATGAGACTAACATGTCAGATGTTACTCATTAAAGTTTTTGTGAATGTAAAGTGAAAATGGAAGGAGGTGGCAGAGGACGTGGCGCAGGACGCGGACATGGCGCAGGACGCGGACATGGCGCGGGCGCAGTCAACATGACCCCCACTGAACTGGCTGCTTTAATAAATAAGCATGTGCAGGCGACAGTGGCTGCTGTACAAGTCGTATAGCCAACAAGTAATGATACAAGTGGCAATAACAAATACAATAGTTTTTTGTTTAAGCCGTTGAACTAAATGTTTTGGTTTGTTGGCACAAGACCCCCACCTTGTACCAACAAAGCCTTTATGGACTGCAAGCCCCATACCTACAGTGGAACTGAAGGGGCTGTAGGGTTGGTGTGGTGGTTTGAGAAGACTGAGTCAGTCTTCGCGAAATGCAACTGCTCGCCGGCTGACCAGGTGAAATATGCTACCGAAACTCTTGAGGGCGCGACACTTTCATGGTGGAACGCCCAGGTCCAGATGCTAGGTCAGGCAATGGCGAATGATTTACCGTGGGAGGAATTCAAGACGATGATGACTGAAGAATATTTCACTCGTGATGAGGTTCAAAAATTGGAAGCTGAGATTTGGCAACTAAAGATGCAAGGGTCTGAGATTGAGGCTTATAGCATTAGGTCTCACGAGTTGGCAACCTTGTGCCCGGGGATGGTAAGCACGATGCATAAGAGGATCGAGCTGTATCTGCATGGTTTAGTGCCTGAAATCCAGAGTAGGGTGACAGCCTCTAACCCCACTACCATACAACAAGTTATCCGGTTGGCTCACAAGCTAACGGACCAGGCGGTGGAGCAGAGAAAGTTACCTATGCGGGGTGCGGTGGCAAGTGTACCCGATAACAAGCGTAAGTGAGATGGTTCAAGCAACAAAGGTTCAACATCAAACAATCAACCTCAGCAGCAGCAGCAACAACAGAGGAAATTTGACAATAATCGCAACTTCAACCAATCAGCTTCGGCAAACCAAGGACAAGGTGGATACGTGGGGAAGTATCCAAAGTGCAACCGATGCAACTATCATCACACCGGTAGGTGTGACAACTTCAAATGTCAGCGTTGTGGGAAGCTAGGGCACGCAGCGGAAGACTGTCGTGGTGAATTAATAAGGAAGCCACAACAAACACAGGGCACACCAAAAGGCTGCTTTGAGTATGGAAAAGAAGGGCATTACAAGAAGAACTGCCCTCAATTAAAGAAGAATGGAAATGGTAATGGAAATGGCTGAAATAACAACAACAACATAGGCAACGGAGACAACAATGGTGGGAACAACGGTGGAGCCAAGGGAAGAGTATTTATCATTGGCACAGGTGAGGCCCTAAATGATCCTACTATTGTTACTGATAAATTTCCTATTAATGGTTGATATGCTACTGTACTATTTGATACTAGAGCTAATAGGAGCTTTATTTCCACTAAGTTCAATAGTCTTTTGAATGATATGCCTTCTACGTTGGAATCCAAATATACCGTGGAATTAGCTGATGGTAAGCAAATTCACGTCACACACATTCACAAAGATTGTAAGATAGAACTGGCCAGACACACTTTCGACATTGACCTTATGCCTGTTACGCTTAGGAGTTTTGATGTGGTTGTGGGCATGGATTGGTTATCCAAGAAGCAGGCAGAAGTAGTATGTCGCGAGAAGATCGTACGTATTCCTCTTGAGGGTGGTGAAATCCTTGCGGTTAAGGGTGAAAAGAGTGGTGCAGTGATAGGCGTCATATTATTTATGAAAGCATAGAAATTACTGTGCAAAGATCGTCTAGGCATATTGGCCCTGGTAACCAATAAGCAGCAAGGGGAGAGGAAGATAGAGGATATCCCAGTAGTTCGTGATTTCCCAGAGGTGTTTCCAGAGGATCTTCTTGGACTACCACCTTATCGTCAAGTAGAGTTTCAAATTGATTTGACTCCTGGAGCAGCTCCAATTGCGAGAGCACTTTACCGGCTAGCACCGAACGAATTGCAGGAACTGTTAGCATAGCTCCAAGAGCTGTTGGATAAAGGATTTATCCGACCGAGCTCATCACCATGAGGAGATCCCATCCTTTTTGTTAAGAAGAAGGATGGCACATTCCGGTTATGTATTGATTACAGAGAGTTGAACAAAGTGACAGTCAAGAATCGATACCCATTACCTCGTATTGATGACCTGTTTGATCAACTTCAGGGATCCAGTTATTATTCCAAAATTGATTTGAGGTCCGGTTATCATCAATTAAAAGTTTAAGAGGAAGACATCTTGAAGACAACATTCAGAACTCGTTATGGCCATTATGAATTCTTGGTCATGCCAATTGGGTTGGCTAATGCACCAGCGATATTCATGGATCTCATGAACCGTGTGTGCAAACCCTACCTCGATCAGTTTGTTATTGTGTTTATTGATGACATATTGATCTAATCTAAGACCAAAGAGGAGCACGAGGAGTATCTGTGGTTAATCTTAGAACTGCTTAAAAGGGAACAATTGTATGCCAAATTCTCTAAGTGTGACTTTTGAATTCGGGAGGTGCAGTTTCTGGGTCACATTGTTAATGAAAAGGGAATCCATGTAGACCCTGCAAAGATTGAAGCAATAAAGAGTTGGTCAGTTCCTAAAACACCTAGTGAGATACAACAATTCCTTGGACTGGCAGGATATTATTAACGTTTTATTGAAGGGTTTTAGAAAATAGCTCAACCTCTCACTGGTTTGACACATAAGGGTGCAATGTATAAATGGAGAAAGAGTCAAGAAGCAGCTTTTCAGTTGTTAAAATAGAAACTTTGTAACGCATCAATATTGGCATTAACGAAAGGAACTGATGATTTTGTGGTTTACAGCGATGCTTCTATCCAAGGATTAGGTTGTTTCCTAATGCAGCGAGACAAAGTAATAGCCTATGCCTCAAGGCAACTAAAAGTGCATGAGAAGAATTACACTACCCATGGTTTGGAATTAGGTGCAGTAGTCTTTGCTTTAAAGATCTGGAGACATTACTTGTACGGTACCAAATGCACCATTTACACCAATCACAAGAGTTTTTAGCATATATTCGAGCAGAAAGAGCTGAATATGACAAAGCGGTGCTGGGTAGAATTATTGAATGATTATGATTATGCTATTAAGTACCGCTCGAGGAAGGCAAATGTGGTTGTTGATGCCTTAAGCAGATAGGAAACTACTAAACCCCGACGAGTGCAAGCTTTACAGCTTACAATTAGCACACAATTTCCCGAACAAATCAAGGAAGCTCAGATAGTAGCTTTGAAAGCGGAAAATGTTGAATCCAAATCATTATGTGGGATGGACAAGCAATTTGAGGTGAAATCTGATGGAATCCGTTACTTCATGGATAGACTTTAGGTACCTTTGTATGGAAATCTTAGGGACTTGGTTATGAGTGAGGCTCACTAGTCTAAATATTTCATACATCCTGGTTTCGACAAGATGTACCACGATCTGAAGGTGCATTATTGGTGGCCAAATATGAAGGCGGATGTAGCTACATATGTGAGCAAGTGTTTAATCTGCTCTAAGGTGAAAGTTAGGTACCGGAAGCCATCTGGTTTATTGCAACAACCTGAGATTCCTTTGTGGATGTGGGAGCAGATTTCCATGGACTTTATTACCAAATTACCCAGAACTCCTAGCAGTCGTGACACGATATGGGTGATTGTGGATCGATTAACTAAGTCTGCTCAATTCCTAGCAATCAAAGAAATAAACAAAAGGATAAGTTAACTCGAATTACTTAAAGGAAGTGGTATCTAGACATGATGTACCCATTTCGATCATTTCAGATCGTGATGCTCGCTTTACCTCTCATTTTTGGCAATCATTGCAAAAACCTTTGGGTACGTGCTTGGACATGAGCACTGCCTATCATCTGCAGATCGATGGGCAAAGCGAGTGTACTATTCAAACTCTAGAGGACATGTTATGAGCCTATGTAATAGATTTTGGGAACAATCGGGAAGTCCATCTGCCTTTGGTGGAATTTTCTTACAATAACAGTTCTCATACCAGCATTAAGGCTGCACCGTTTGAGGCGTTCTATGGACGAAAGTGTAGATCACTAGTTTATTGGTCGGAAGTTGGAGATAGTCAGCTGACTGGCCCTGAATTGGTGCATGAGACTACTGAAAAGATCGTACAGATACGAAATCATATGGTTGCAGCACGAAACTGATAGAAGAGCCACGCAGACAAGCGATAGAAACCTTTGGAGTTTCAGGTAGGAGATAATGTTTTGTTGAAGGACTCACCATGGAAAGTAGAGGTTTTTCATGTCTCTAATCTAAACAAGTATTTATCTAACGAGACTTTAGTTGTACCGCTTGAGGAAGTACAAGTAGATGAACAATTACGATTCATTGAAGAACCAGTTGAGGTGATGGATCGTGAGGTCAAGACCCTTAAACAGAGCAGGATTCCGATAGTTAAGGTCCATTGGAAGTCAAGACGTGGACCGGAGTTCATGTGGGAATGTGAGGACCAGATGAAGCTCAAGTATCCTCATTTTTTTAGAACAACAACGACAACCGGCGAAGGTATTGATTAAATTTCAGGACGAAATTTCTTTCAACATGGGGATGATGTGACAACTCACTCGATTTCTTTATGCCAATACAGTAGACCAGTGATGTAACACAGTCATGTAACGCAATTTTCAGGACGGAAATTCTTTCAACATGGGGATAATGTGACATCTGGTAATTTTCCGTTACTAAACTCCGTTAGTTCCGTTAGGTCTTGCATACACATGTCGTGAGCACACACTAGTTGTCATTGAATGTTGGTGACCTAATAATAATTATGGTTAACAGATAATAACTTAATTAATAATTTTGATTATTAATTTGGGGTTACGTGATTTATGAATTTTAAATACCATTTGTGAAGTTTACTTTGTAACGTGACGACGTGTGATATTTGATTCATGTGTTCTGTTGTTAGTTGAAAATATATAGGATTATTATTATGGATTAATAATGCTTGTGTTTTGTAGTTAAAAATTGTTAAAAAGTGCTAAAAAGATTAATTTTTATAAAATGTAATAAAAGAGGGTTTAAAAGGTAATTGTTAAATAAGTAAAGTGTAAAAAAACCCAACCCTAGCCCCTAACGCCCCATTCCGCCGAAACCATAATCAACACCCCATCCCTTTTGCGATTTTGGTTCAAGAACAAGCACACTCACTTGATTTTGATTAGTTCTAAGCACTACAACATGTTAGCAAGTTTAATTCTTGATTATTACGTGATTAAAGGTAACATTTTGATTTGTTTTTTTGTTGTTTTGATCCAAGATGAACCCTAGTTCAATTAACATGATGAATGTTGAAATTGATGTTGTTTCATGATGTTTTGATGTTAAGTTGTATTGCATTGATGTTAGTTTACGTGGATTATGCAAGAAATTCATGGAATTTAGTGGTTGTTCATACCTTACTATAAGTAGTAACTTTTATGTATTTGTGAATTATGATGAGTTGATGAGGTTTATCATGTCTAGATGATTGTTATGAATTTGATTAGGTATAAAGTTGATGAATTTATGAAGGAATTGGATGATGGATTGATTTTGGGTGTTACTTTCCTGAAAGAGAAACTTCATTGATGTGAATAGTGGATATTATGATTTGGACATGTTAATGATGTTAGGATCATGCTAGAATGCTTATTGATGATGTCTGATGTGTTAGAATCCGCTAATTGGGTTGTATGGATGCTTGATGGATTACTTGGAAATTTAGGCTTATGGAATATCGTAAGATGTGGGTTATGTTAGGAGATTATGAAACCATGTTTGGAATTATAATAAATTATGGTTGTGTATGTTAGTTGGTATGAATCTTGTTGAGTAATGTGATAATGATTGTCATACACGCGTGCGAATCTGAGGCCCCTATTTAGTAGGATTGGTAGGGTTTAGGGTGTGAAGTCGTGAGTGGCTTCACATGGCATGTAGTGCATGAATAAACTTAATGTATGAATTGTTAGTTGTGATGTAATTATATTTGTGTTGAGCATGGTGGTTGATTTAGATTCTATGTGTTGTATGATAATCTATGTTGGTATAGTGATCTTGATAAAACCTAAGATTGATGACGTGGCATACGTGAATAACTTGTATGATAACCATGAGTTGCTATACTTGATCAAAAAAGATTTCTATTAACATGTCACCAACGGGTCAAACTGGTCAACTAGGTTAAATGAGTCTTTGTTTTTCCAAAACCCTTAGATCAACATGTTTATTAAGCACTTAGGGTTGTTAAACTTTCTGGTTACACGTACATACATACTCTTGTGTTCTAGGTAACCTTTGACGGGTTGTCTTTCCATTCACCATAGCTTTGCATTATTCTATTTGTTGGCACACCAGGTGAGTTCATGTCCTACTTTTAAACACTTTCTTTTTGGGGGAGATAGCATACTCTTTTACAAACACTTTATCATATTAAGTTGTGTATAGTATAACATAGTGTTATATACCTTGAAAGCCCTCATACTTTCGAATCGTCAATAATGGTAACTAGCGGGAAATTTTGGGTAGTACTACTGGGTCTGACAAGCCCCACTCGTACTACTCGAGGTCAAACAGGTGCAACATTGTCCTATACACAAACATCGTCGGGACCTGGTATGTTGTGACGGGAGGCAAACAAACGGACACAGTCAGCTTTGATCGTGAAATCACTTTGGTTATTACTCATGAAAGTAGACTAGCTATCTATTTCAATGCACTTCTTATGTTTACAACTTCTACTGCTTATTTTAAACGCAAACTTTTGAATTCACCAACTATTGTGTTGACTTTTCTAGTATGCTATTCTCAGGTCGAGGTTAGGAGTAGGGCCTAGGAGCACTCACAGGTCAGCATGCATTAGACTAACATTGTTTTTCATTTGGGATTAATATACATTTTGTTTTAAACAATGGTTTGGCGCGTGTTTGTGTATTTTACATTTCATTACTTTGGGTTTGGCTTATTTACAAAACACTTCCGCATAGTTTTAAAGTTTCTAAACTCTAGGTTGTTTTTAAATGTTTCATATAGTGTTGTTCTGAATAACTAATGACTTAGATCCTGGTTTGTTCACATGCCTCGTGGTAAACCTCGCATGTGGAATTTGAGGGTGTGACACACGTTGCGCGGTTTCTATTCAATTTACTTATAAACATGATTGTATAATTAGTAAAGTGTGAAGTCTAATGTTTTATTTTGACACGCCAAATGCAAAGACCATCAAATTGCTTGCACATCAATAAAAAAAACTTTAGAAACCTGAAATCAATGATCTTCCAATCCACAGTATGAATATATGATCGCTACCATTCATATGTTATTTTCAATTTCAACTAAATTACTTTATTAAAAATTCAAACAGACATGCAAATCCATTAACTATAAAATGATAGCATTCATTATCCATATAAGAGAGATTACACAAATCATAATTTTTAAAAGAAATTTCAACAAATAAAGCATGTCACTGGAACATTAGTTCGGACACCTCAGACGCATCTTCTTTTCATTGATTCCAACCTTAAAATTTTAATTTTTTACCTCAAACACAACTATTAAAACAATAAATACTCAAAGATTAGTTAACATGCACCCTCTTTTCATTATTCCAATCTCAAATTTAGAATTTCTTATCCCAAACACAACTACAAAAAAGGAAATTAGCAAACTGGGCCTAACAGTGAGTAGTTGGAGACTAATATTTCAAAAAAAAATGTAGTTAGTTGCACATGAAAAGTAATGAACCTATTAAGACTAAGAAACTATTAAAACAATTAATAAACATCATTTGAAAGCAATAGTGAAACCAAGTAGATGCACCAAAACATAGAATATGCAAAACACAAATATTCATACAAATAGTAATATATAATTAGAAAAGCAAAATTATTCTATTGAAAAGAGTAACATTGATATAAGCAACACCTGCATACCAACATTCGTTCACCCCATCTGCTTTGGTTAAATTCTTAAAACTTACTATAAATATATTATGCTAATGAAGAGAACTAGACATAAAACATGCATTAACAGAAAGGCGAGGAAAGGTGAAACAAAAGTTAACATGCTACATATCATCATATAATTTCTTATTTATTATCATGTTTTGTATTCCTTCATCAATGTAATAGACCTACACTCCTAATCAAACTTGTATTCTTACATGTTTTAAATAGCAAACTCACCTTTGCCCTTGTCCCAGCTGAGACCTAAAGCGAATGCTATATAGTTGATAAAGACACCTTGGATGTCGCTAAACCAAAGGCAAGTAAGTCAAACTTAAGAGTCTAGTTAATGTGCAATAGT
>CM046429.1:17103022-17355522 GCA_025506505.1 Flaveria sonorensis
TGAGATTGTTTCAGTCTACAATTTTCTGAATCTTATTTATAATAATGACCCAAAGACTCTTATTAGGCTCTGGGCCAAGCTCATGACAAGCATTCAACAATCCATTCCACCTAGAGCTACCTATTTGCTCCATGATATTACGAAACACTTGCAGTAATCCACTATTGATTTTGGTCATCAAGATTCACATTTTTTGTAAAGCAAGAGAAAATTTAAAACATTCCCTGTTCTGTTGTGGTGTAAAAGCATTTATACATCTGATCAAAATTCGTAAACTTGTATCAATAAGTGTGTTAGTCCAAATGTTGCAAACTCCATATGATGTGGGAGGAGTAGTAATACAGGAATGAAATTGTCATGTTATGCTATCACCATATTGTAGCTCTACTGTACTAATTCATTATAAGCCAACAAAAATTCCATTGTTCATTAACAGGATTCTTTTACGAGATGTTTCAAGTCAAATCCTCCAGAACCTTGGAATTGGAATGTGTATTTGTTCCCTCTGTGGTGTTTGGGAGTTGTAGTTAGATATGGAATTCTTTTCCCTGCAAGGTTGGTATTTCTGCCGCTTGAGACATTTCTTCGAATTTTCAGTTGTATTTTGGCCTAGGATACACATTAAGCTATCGAGATATTGATCTTCAGATTGTTTTTCTATGTGTTTCCCGTTATTTAAGCCAACGTGTGGGACCTGCTCAATGTGATTTTTTGTTTACTTTTTCCACATGCAAGATTTCTTTGAGGATATATAACTGAAATGTTGTGGCAATAAATTTTGTATATTCTATGATTATGGAGTGCTGTAATGTATTTGTTGTTATTACAAGAAAAGTTGTGAAAGGCTAGTCTATAATCTGCTTCCTGTTGGTGTATTCGTGTCTCACTCTGCATGCATGTGCTGTTTCTTTCTTTTATTCTGGTGCAAATACAATTATGCAAGATACCTATCACAAGCAATCATCAGACTAGACCAACTAGTTTTCGCAAATTAAATTTGTAATATTTTTCACTTACATGGGCATATGGAAACAGGGTTACTTGCCTCAAAACCCCTTAGGCCTACCCAAATTTGTTACGAAAGGATAATTAGTTAAGGTGTACATAACTAAGCATGTGCAATTATTATTATTATTATTATTATTATTATTATTATTATTATTATTATTTTATTTTATTATTTTTTTTTTTTTTGGGGGTGGTGGGGGTTCATTGATCGTGACATTGTGCTTCAATTTAGAGTTTATATGCACACTGCTTGAGCACTGTTCTATACCGGAGATCACGTATACCAGATAATAGTAGCTAAAGAAAGCGCTGTCCACAAGGCATGCTCACATCTACCACTGTGAAAAATATCCTGATGAGTGTTGTATAGGAGATCACATATACCAGATAGAGTGTCCACAAGGCATGCTCACATATACCACTGTGAACATATCCCGATGAGTGTTGTATAAAATTCTTTGGATGTGAAATTCATAGAAAAATAATATGTTTCTTATAGATTTAATGCATTCTTAAGGTTATGGTAACTTGATATGCTACTCTGCTGTTTAGGTGGTTACTGTTAGAGTTTGATAGGTTAACACGTGCAGTGGGTCTCTGTTAATGACCAATTTGTTCTTTTTTGTTTTGCAGGGTTTTAATTCTTACATTAGGTTGGATAATATTCCTTTCATGTTATATTCCTGTGCATTTGCTATTAAAAGGGAATGACAAGTTGAGAAAAAAGTTAGAGGTATGAATATTCTTGTGGCATCATTTCACTTCTATGTGAAGTAATCATCAAAATTTTGGATTATCATACCTGACTTTTTGTTGTGACTACTGTGAAAATGCCAAAAACAACATTACAACTCTGTAAGGTCGAACAATTATTGGAAAATTGTGGGGATGTAATGCAAAAAGAACTTAGTACTTTTTTTTGCAACAAATAGCCATATAGTGTGGTTCAAAAGGAAGGTTCACACTTTTTTTTTAAAATTGTTTGAGAAGAATATAGCCCTTTTCATTTAGATCTTCATAGACTTAATTTATTTGACATTCTCACTAGTTTTATTTGGGTATTTTATTAATATTTAGAGAGCTTTAGTGGAGTTAATTTGCAGCTTCTTTGTTGCATCATGGACCGGAGTTGTCAAGTACCATGGCCCTAGGCCATCTGCAAGGCCCAAACAGGTATGTTTACATTTGGTTCAAACGGCCGAACACATAAATAAATAAACGAGAGTGATAAATGGGTTCCTAGTGGGGGATATTCTTTAAATTTATTTAAACTTAAAACTGAATAAAACCCTAACCACAAGCGGTGTTGGAATATAGCTTGCAGAAAGGTAAAGAAAGTAGGAAACAAGTAGTACGATCAAGAACAATACTTTACTGATAACTGAGAATTGCTTTTTGAGTGTATGCATTACACAATGGACTACCCACTATAAATACTTAAAATAAAGAGAAAAAGAGGGAACAACCCCACAGACTCGGTAACTCCAACAAACTAGAAGATACCATTTATTCAAACACATGAAATGACTAAATCAAAGACCCACGTGCATGCATAAAAGTTGGTGACCGTTAACCAACGTTCGGATCACATTTCTTCAAGCGGCTCATCTATAAGATAGAAAAATGATGTTTTTGGGCCCTGAAATGATTCCAAATGGCTGAAAAACATATTAAGCATGGCAAAGCAAATGTGTTTTGATAATTAGCCTGTTGTTGGTCAACAACACGAAGTTTGTTAAATTTCACCACCTGTATCAATTTTGGCAGAATTTACTTGTAACTTGTTGTGATGACATCATTGCCCATCTTGGGTAGAGGTGACAAGATGGATGGGTTGAGCGAGTTGGGTCATAAGTAAAAAATGGTTCACGTTGAAAGGTTCTTTTAATCCACATAAAAAGAGTACAAAATTAATGTATGAAGTATGATTAAAAACAATAGTGTTACAATGATAATCTAAATCTTTAATAAAACGATTTAGGATGTTGAATGGATTGAAGTAGACTTTAGACAATTCTCAACCCACTGGAGATAAAACACAATCCAAATTGACTTGTTCACACATAAATGGCCAAAATTGTCACATCTGCTGTTATCTCCTTTTCAGCTATCATACTTGACAAATTGTGTTTGATTGGTGGATAAGCAGGTGTTTGTAGCCAATCATACATCAATGATTGATTTCATCATTTTGGAGCAGATGACTGCATTTGCTGTAATCATGCAGAAACACCCGGGATGGGTTGGTATGCTTCCATCTTAATTTCTCTGTGTTAAGAGTCACACTATTTAGGGTCAACTAAGATACAAAAGGCATCGATGCTAAGTCCAAATTTTGAACAAGAACCAATAGTATGTCCATGGTTAAAATAGGTAACAACATTATATCTAAATGACTTTGACAAGTTAAATAGTGATTATGATATATGCTTTAGTAAGCATGATTTCATTGTTGATCTAGAATACTAGAAACAAGTTGAGCATCATTGGAAGTAACATGCCTCTCGAAAGTTGGTCATTTTGTGTAGCCAAAAGCACACTAATTTTTTTTTTTTTTTTGCTCAATTTTCGTCATTTCTAATAAAAATATCTAGATCCTATTGTCCTATCACTATGTCGCAATACAATTTCGAAGCATAGTGGGTCAATGGAAAATTATTTTGGTTCTGACTGAAGCCATTATGAGATGGGAAGCATAATGAGAAATCTGGGATTCCTAGGATTGTGTAAATAGACAGATTTATTTAACATCTTTTACCAATATTTTTATTTAAAAAAGACAATAAAGAAATTGTACATTAATGACTTCTTATGTGTAGGACTTTTACAAAGCACTATCTTGGAAAGTGTAGGGTGTATATGGTTCAATCGTTCAGAAGCAAAAGATCGTGAAATTGTAGCACGAAAGTATGTAAAATTTTACGAGTTGAATCTTTTTTTATTTCCTTATATTTACAGATTAATCCTCTAAAATGTTGCAACATACATGGACTTGCAATTTTTCAGGTTAAGAGAACATGTGGAAGGGCCTGACAATAATCCTCTTCTTATATTTCCTGAAGGAACTTGTGTGAATAATAATTACACTGTTATGTTCAAAAAGGTACATAATATTCTGATTTTGGTAAGTAGTATAAGTAAAATGGTTGGATATTAATATATTGTTCAAATATCTAAATTTTCATTCAAGAAACAAATAGATGAATCTTGTGGACACAAATTTGTACCATCAATTTATATGTAGATTATGACTGACTAATATGTGTATAACTTATATCTTTCCAAAAAAAGGTTGTGATTTTCATGACAGAAAAACTTTGCATTTTTCATTCTTGCTTCTGACCTTAATCCATTAGACATCATTTTTCAAAGATGTGTAAAATGATTATAAATTGATTTATTCAGACATTATTGTTTTTATATGAAATGATTATAATTTGATTTATCGGATAACCATTTTTCAGGGTGCATTTGAACTTGGATGCACAGTTTGCCCTATTGCAATCAAGTACACACAAAATTTGTTGATGCCTTTTGGAATAGTAGAAAGTAAGAAATGTTCTTCTAACTGCATATTTTTATTATTATATATATATATATATATATATATATATATATATATATAATAATAAATAAAAAATGTGACCCAACAATCTACTTCTTAAAACACATTAAATTAATTTGGATGCCAGCAATAGTTAGCCTGATAAAGTTCAATCCAAATAAAGAACCTGCGTTGTGTGAACGGTTATGCTGAGGCCATGTGAGCCCCTTTTTGCAGACAATCTTTCACAACACATTTATTGCAGCTGATGACATCATGGGCTGTTGTGTGTGATGTTTGGTACCTAGAACCCCAAAACATGAAGCCAGGAGAAACACCTATTGATTTTGCTGAAAGGTACAAACTAAACTACATGAAAATGTCTCTAATGTCTGAAATTGTCTAAATTGGTTTTCTTTTTGGTACTATGCAGGGTGAGGGGGATCATCTCTTCTCGTTCAGGTATTAAAAGGTTCCGTGGGATGGATATCTGAAATACTCTCGCCCTAGCCCAAAACATAGGGAGCGCAAGTAAGTCGAATTACAATATCTTCTTTTTGAAGGCATAATCATTCTCATGAGCTTTAATTGTATTTTAGTAATTATATATGGATGGAGGTGCAAATTAGAACCATTAAGAACCCAATGAACCGCCTTTTGTGTTGTGGATCATAGTTAAATTGTATGACTGATAACTCTCCCAATTATGTCTCTTACACTTCATCAATCACATACCCTCTTTTTAGCTAGAGGCCAAAAATTTGTTCCCAGTTCTGGTTCTCATTTGAACTAACCCCTATATGTAGAGGATCATCCAATACAGAACCAAGTTTGAGTAGGGAATTGCAATAACTATATAAACACCTCTACATATTTTTTTCTAACTAATACATAGGAGTTGTGTAACTGTATAACCGTCTCTCTCTTTTTATTCTTCCACCAAAATCTGGTATGCATAATGTACAATTGCGTATGCGGTTCTCCGCTTAAAATTGCATATGTATTGAAAACACCCCTATAAATTTGTGTGTGTGTGTGTGTATAAATTGATTCTTATTTGATCTAAATGCCACAAAATAAGAGTCCAATGTTCTATACTGTGCAACTTGACGTGGTTGTGAACCTAGAAACTATTATTCTCATATTTGATATGCTTTTTAGTGTGTGTGAACTGTGGATGGCCAACATTTTAATTTTGACAGGTTACACATTAGTCTTTTTTATCATACAGTGGCTTTAATTTGGTTTGGATATTATTGTTGTATGTATCAGAGTTTCAGTAATTTCATTTCAAATGCTGCTGCAGGCAGCAACGATTTGCAGAATCAGTGTTACGACGTCTGGAAGACAAGTAAGAGCTTACAAATGACTCACACTTCGCAAACACATTTATGATGAAGATATAATAATATAACAATGTTAATTATTTTCTGAAAAATATCATGTTAAAAATAGGTAATGTCTCATAATTATCAAGGATAATTTGATTGTGATAGATTTGTGTTCTTCTTCTTTTGTGTTTGTGTGTTGTGTATGGTGTATAACAAAATTAAATGATGTTCTAAATGTCGGTAAACAATGAGTATCAAACGTATTGTGAAGTAGGTCACCCGCAAAACCTTTTTCCGGACAAAACCTTCACTCTCAATATGGTTTACGTGCGAATGTTGATACATACATAATGTTGTCGTTGTCACTTTAGACAAAAGTGGCATGAAGTAGTGGCACTAAGTAGTGGCACTGTAGCTCAAGTACGAGATTATGAAGCCAACATGTGTTTGCTATGGGATTAGCAAATAGCAATCCAAGATATTTTGCTTCAACGCCATATAGGGAGATAAAGCTTGATGTTTAAAAGACCAAGATAATAAATTATCTCCCGAAAACACAATAGTTGGAGCTTGATTGACGTGTATCTAAGCATACTTCATAATTGATATACGACTATACGAGTAAGATGTTAGATAAGAAGTTGTGTATAATTGCATACATGATCTAACTATGATGTTATGATTGAAGAATAGAATATGCTTGGGAGGATTGAAGTGTGGCTCTTGAGAATTATAGACATGTATTCTGGACTACATAACAAATAAGTGGTCGAGTGATTGTAGCCCGCGATGGCCAACCATATATTTTAGTGGAAATGTCTACGCGTTGCTGTGGGTGGCAGGCATTGCTATTTTGTCGACTCATATTTATTGTTGGGGTTTGTGGTGTGTGTATGATGTTTATAGGTTGTTCATTACGGTGATGTGAAATAAGTAGGTACCAACAACGCAGTTAGTAGGGTGTAATTCATTAATATAGCTTACTTAAGTTTGAAACTTATAAATATAAGCTATAAAAATTTTAAACGGGTATGTCACAATTATTACAAAGGAGGAGAGAGTAGTCTAGTGACATTGAACTAAAGATCTAGGTGGGTAACTCGTGTGATTTAAATTGCAGGTTCTATCATAGTGCTTGCACATGTCGATTATTCCATCCATATGTTTTGCCAACCATTCGTCATCCCAAAAGGAGTCACTCGGTTGTTGTATGTTTTCTCATGTAACTGGCATGGTTACCGGGTAGGGGGGCCAAGCTGGCTTCTCCTTTTTCCTTGGGGAGAGCCTGGTGGAGGGTTTGGTGCTATAACACACTAGAGAGATAGGAAAGGCTATTCAAGCTTAACTTCGGAGTTGGTGTTAACGCGAGTGGCCCATGGCCTGAGATTTGACATTTTTTTCACCGTCTAACATGTGACTTGCAGACTTAGGAAGATACGAAAATAGACCAACTTGGTTGTGACTAGCAGCAGTGCCTAGAAAAGTACCAAAGTGTCTTATTCAATCTCCACAAGCTAAGAACGAGTAGTAGTGTGTATGCGAGAAAGCAAGTTATTCAAGGAAGTTGTAAGAATCATATCTTTGACTAGTACCATGCACTAAGACACTAAGTGTAGCCTTTTGATATATATAGCTTTCTTTAGTTGACGAGGCATAATCCAATCAATCAATCAATCTGGAAGGCGAAAATCCACAAAACAAGTTGGTGCTTATATATCGTTTGATGAAAGGAGTTGTAATTCGTAAAAGAAAAAAAAATTATTTTTCATGTCTAAACTGATGAATGGGCAAGAGCAACAGATGACCACAAATGGTTTCATAGCCGACTAAAGCAACATCACAATTGTAGTAGGTTGAAGAGTTAGTGATGTATGACGATATTCATCTATGAACAACAACATAAGAGATTGATTTCTGATTATAATCTTTCTACTAACAAAATGGTGTTGGTGGTGAGTGTTGACGGCTTACATGTCTGGGAAGACACCAAAAGCATTGTACATTGACCATAAATTGCTTAGTCAATGCCAAAATCAAAAAGTCTTCCATGATATACATTTACTTAACATTGTGCTTGTGTGAATTAAGTAAAAGCTACTACCAATCTACCATAGAATAAAAGCACTTACTCTAATTTCTACTTATTGCATCAACACACACATGTGAGATGACACACAAAAGGTGTTGGGAAATCAAATAATTAAGTTACTTATCCTCTTATTTGTTGATATTTACATCTAATAAGTTTTAACAAATTGTCTTTAATATTCGTCATGACATTCATGAATGTACTTGAAGTTATCATGTATTCTTATGCCATTCATGTCCACCACTTAAATGACCCAATATCATCCTTTTCCACCACTAAATACGAAGGTGTTTAGTGTATGATTTGGTTGATTTCAACAAAGACTGAACTTTTAACTAATGTTTCTAAAAAAGATTAGAAATCAATGGGGTTGGTTGGGTTGGACCAGCCTTACGCTAAAAGGTTGGCTTGGATAGTTTAACCCATTTTTTTTAATTGTTGGCTTGTATTTTACTTTATAAAGATTGTAAAGGATAATTTATGAATAACAAATATTGTCGATCATATATTTATAATGAGTAAATTATAAATTTTCTCCGTTAAGTATAATTAAAATTATAAATCTTGTCCTTAAACATTTATAAACACACTGAATGTCATTTATTTGAAATCTTATCACGTTTTATGTTCTTCTACCAACAAAAGTTAAATTATGAATCTTGTCCTAAAACTTTTATAACTACACTGAATGTTCTTTATTTGAAAACTTATCACGTTTTATGTTCTTCTACTAACAAAAGTTAACTTTTTCTGTTAGTTTTGTGTAAATAACCACTTTGTCCTTACTTTTTAAAGCACAAAATCTGTAATTTTCATTACTTTTTTATTTTTTCTTTTTGTTTATATTTTATCTACTTTATCATTTTTAATCCCTTTTTATTTTATGATATTATCTTAAATGTTATTACTTAATTATTTTAATCTTTTTTTAAAAAAATATACTTTTATTTATAGGTTTTTAATTTATTATATTTTTTTGCTTTTGAAATTTAGATATCTACTTTTCTAATTGTACGAATATAAATTAGAGGATTCAAAATATATTTTTTCCATGTTATAAAATTTAAACTATTAATCGCTTTTATTTCACCGTCATCTTTTTATTACGTTTTTGGTATAAGAATTTTCAACTGTGTTAAATAGTTTGGCTTATGGTTTACTTTAAAACCCTATTAGAGATCGAAACAATTTTTTAATAAAATTTATTTGTTTACCTTTCTTTGATTAGAATTTTTAATTTTATCATTTTGAAACTATTTTGGTTGTTTTATTTTATATACTTATATTATACTTACTCTTTTTTTATTCATTTGTGATTGACTTATGTTTTTATTCCTCTAAGGATTATTGATCATTTTCGCAAATACTATTTAACTTTTTTTAGAAACTTCGTGTAGTCTCTTTTTATTTTTACGACCGAAACAATTTTTTTAATAAAATTTTTTCTAAAGTATTTTTATTTATCTGTTAAAAAATTTTGCTCACTCTTTCTTGTGATTAAAGTATTTTTATTTCCAAAGTTTAAGTTTCTGATGCTAATTTCATGCAACAATTGTTAGTTTTGGAGTTATGATTTTTTGTAATATTTTCTCTAAGTATGCTATCATTTTAACTAAAATTAAAAATTAAACAACTCAATTTTAAATTACACAAATAAGTATTAAATATATTAAAAATTAAAATTACATAACAAAAAAATCAAATAACACAAACTAAAAATTAAACATGTGCTTATAGATGTTATTTTTTTGTAAATTAAGAGCTCCAATTAACATCTTCATGTGTCTAGTCATCTTTAATGGATCGAAATGAGTACTATAAACATCATTAAAAACTGTTATCACATCGATATGCCATTTAGGGTTTTTAAAAAAATTGAACATGAATGAGATGAATAATACATTATGGTATTCAACGGATTTTTTTTTTAAATATAGCCATTAAAAAGCTAGATGTTTCAAAAAATGATTTTAAATTAATTAAAACCATTTAATTGAGGTTAAAATAGTTTAATAAAATATAGATATTTTATGTATTACATATAAAAATAAATAAATTCAATAATATATATATATATATATATATATATATAAAATAAGTAAGCTGATTAATCAATTAATAAAAATAATAAAAGAAAGGGTAAATTACACTTTTCTTCCGTTAGCTTTGTAGTAAATTTCAGATGTTGTGCTTAAACTAAGGAAATTACAGTAATTGTCCTTTACGATTAAATTTTGTTATACGTTAAGTCCTTTCCCTAAGGTCCATTTGTTTACTGGTTAAGTCGAGTCACATGACTTACACATGAGGGTAAATTAGTCTTTTTACTTTTTAATAAATAAATAAATTATGAAAATCCACCCCACCCACCCACTCCATATCTCTCTCTCTCTCTACACAAGAACAAAAAATCGCTAACCTCCTTCGTCGGCACTCCTCTGCAGCCACCCCTGCGATCCACCTTCACTGCCACTCCTTTGCCACCATAAACAATCACCACCACCCTAAAACACCGGCGACAAACCACCACTCTAAACCACCGGTGACGAACCACCACCATGATCTTCTGCATCAACTCTCAACTTGTGGTTTGTCAACCCTCTTTATCAGATCTTGGCTTTGTGAATGTTGGAGACGACCGGAGAGAAAGAAAGGTGTTAGAGGAACCGTAACCGTTGCGAGACGGTGGTGGGTTGTTGGAACCCTAAAAATCCACGCGCTCTATGTTTGATTTTTGACTGAAAACTGCCATCACCACTCTTATTATGTTTGAATCAACCATTAAACTGGCGGATCTAATATTGATAATGGAGGCTAGTGGTGGTTGTGGCTGGTGGTGTAGGGATGAGTTGAGTGAGAAGCCGCTGCATGGGTTCACAACGGTTGTGGTGCTCATATCTGTTCTTTGGTGGTTCGAGAGGTTCATGGCAGGCGTGAGCGGATGTGGCAGGAGGTGGTGGTGGCTTAAGGTGGCGGTAGTACAAAGGGAAGGTTGATGGTTTTTTTTTGAAGAAAAAAGATAGAGAGAGAAGGGGGGAGAGAGTGGGGGAGTGGAGAAAGAATGATCTGGGTTTTATATATATAACTTTTTAAATTTTTGTTTATTCAATAAGAGAATTTTGTGAGTCAATAAAGTAAAATAACATAACTGCCCTCATGTGCAAGGCACATGATTGGACTTAACAAGAAATTTTAACATCTGTTAGTGAAAAGAACTAAACGTGTAACAATATTTAAAAGTAAAGGATAATTACTGTAATTCATTAGTTTAAGAACAATATCTGAAATTTGCTACAAAGATAAATGAAGAAAAATGTAATTTACTCTAAAACAAAAGAAAATGAATAGAATTAAAGAATAAAAAGAAACTTTAACACTTACAAAAATAGTCCTTTATGGATAAAAAGAGAATTATGCCCTTCACTTAACAAAATCATTAAACCCGAGTTACTAAAAAGGACCTATTACGTACGGATTTTTTGTAAAAAAGACATTGAGTGAAAGCCATTTTTAAAAGGACACCAAACATTACGGATGAAATTTATAATTTAGTCATCTTTAGATTTATAATAAAACAAATTTATAATATACTAATTACCAATATGTTTATGTATCATGGGTTGTATCATGTGCTTGGTGGGTTGTACCATCTTTTGTCTTTCTTTTTTTTAGGGTGGGGTGATTCTACAAAGGGAGAAAAAACTAAAAAGTGTAAGAAGTATTATTATCAGTTAGATATTAGATCCAAGTGCTAAGGAAATTCGGTGGCATAATGGTAAATAATTGATACTTTAAATGATATTTTAGTCTTAACCATAATTTCAAGTTTCACCATTTTTTTTGAATGCTCGTAACCTTTACATACAACATTATTTTTTTTTTAAAAGTACACCATAAAAATAAGCATTTTTTGATCTTTAAAACGCCTATAATTTTGATACATAAAAAACAAAGTTTTTTTTACGTTAGTTCAGCTCATTGTGTAATATTCATCAGTTTATTGTGTAATATCAGGTCATTGTCTAATATCAGTTCATTGTGATATTCATCAGATCATTTTGGCTAATGTTAGCCATTTTATTATGCATTGTGTTTTTAAAATAATAATTTTCAAATAACACAATGTTGAAAATTTATTTTTTTTTATGTTTGTCAATTCTTTGTGAAATCAGCTCATTATTTAATCCTAATCAAGTAACTCATTGTGTTTATTGTCAATCATCGAGTCTAGTGTTAGTCATTGTATTACCCATTATGTGTAATGTAAATCGTTGTGTTATGCATTGTATTTTTGAAAATGATGATTTTCAAATAACACAATGCTAAAAATGTAACTTTTTTATGTTTTTTCAGTTCATTGTGTAATCTTGATCATACCATTATGTAATCCTCGTCAAGCAGCTCATTATGTCTATTACTAATTATCGAGTCTAGTGTTGGTCATTGTGTTACCCATTATGTCTAATGTTGACTATTGTGTTATACGTTGTGTTTTTTATAATGATGATTTTCAAATAACACAATGCTGAAAATGTAACTTTTACGTTTTCTAATTCATTATATAATCCTAATCAGGTCATTATGTAATCATCATCAAGCAGCTTATTATGTTTGTTGCTAATTATCGAGTCTAGTTCTAGTCATTATATTACCCATTGTGTCTAATGTTAACCATTGTGTTATGCATTGTATTTCTTTAAAATGGTTAGTTTCAAATAACACAATAATAAGAAAAATATTTTTATTTTATGTTTTTTCTAATTTATTGTGTAATCCTGATCATGTCATTATGTAATTCTCGATCAAACAATTTATTGTGTCTATTGCTAATTATCGAGTTTAGTGTTGGTCATTGTGTTACCCATTGTGTCTAATGTTGATTAGTGTGTTATGCATTATGTTTTTTAAAATGATGATTTCAAATAACATAATGTTGAAAATGTAACTTTTTTACGTTTTCCAATTCATTATGTAACCTTGATCATGTCATTGTGTAATTCTCGTCAAGCAACTTATTACGTATATTGCTAATCATCGAGTCTAATGCTAGTTATTGTGTTATACATTGTGTCTAATGTTGACCATTGTGTTATGCATTGTATTTTTAAAATGATGGTTTTCGAATAACACAATAATAAAAAATGTAAATTTTTTGTGTTTCAAGTTCATTATGTATTACTCATCAGGTAATTGTGTAATCCTCATCAGTTTAAAATATTACACAATTACCTGAAGAAATTACACAATGAATTAAAAACGTGAAAAAAACTTTATTTTTTATATTAACACTATAGGTGTTTTATATATTAAAAAATGCTCGTTGTTATGATGTAATTTTTTTTAAAATAATGTGGTACGTAAAAGTTAAGAGTTTACCCACTTACTAACAACTAACTCGCCGTTTAAAAAAAACATATACTAACTACCTACTAGGGTGTAATGAAAAGAGAAATAAAGAAAAGTTAAGAGTTTACACTCTTCATATTTCTATATGCTATTAACACCATTTATTTACTTCACCATTTATTAACTCTTTCACACCTAAGGTAATTGATGACCGTCCCGTTTTTTCCGTTTAACATATCAGTTTTACCCTGTTTTACATGATGTTGTTTCAGTTTTTTCCCGTTTTTCCATTTTTTTCAATTTTATTTTTTTAATTTGTATTTACATTTAATTTTTATAACTAACTATACAATAAAAAATAAAACAAACTTCATTCATTATAAACATACAACAATCTTCACTAATTATAAAATAAAACAAACTTCTTTAAAAACAAATTTACATCCAGAAAATTAAAAAATACATAATTAAAAATAGCATCTAGTATGGGAACTCTCATCCCTAACGTTGTGTTTTCTCCCGTTTCGTTGAAGAACAACTTCCAACATAGGTCCGATATACGCCGAATGGTCTTTTAAAATGAATTCGAAGTTCGTTTGTTGTTGTTGTTTTCCAATGCTTTTTGTTTTAGCGCATCAATTCAACATGAACTTGTTGTTCCTTTTGCATAAGTCGGAACTTTTCATCTTGAAGCCGGCTGCCCGGCTTCGGTTAGTGTTAAAGCTTTTGATATTCGATAGAAATTCTTCCAACAACATCGACGTTGTGGGCAATTTTTTGCCTTCCCTCGGTGGCCTTTCTGGTTCTATATTCTCATCATCGTTGACGTCAGTGTTTGAAAATTGAGCTTCCGAATATGTAGTGTAGTGCCCGGATTCATTTCTTTTTACTTTTGTACTCAGTTAGGCCTCACTACCTATTTTCAGAATGTTGGCCTATGCAGGATGAGAACAAACAACCTTCCATGCCTGCACATGTGAAAAGTCTTTTTTCTTGCAAACATGTTTGTAGTCGGAAGTAGTTTTCCGAATCATGTCATCTTCCCCATCACCGCTACATCATAATGCGTCATCTCCTTTCTTGTAAAAAGAAGTTTTTTCTTTGTTGCGTGGTTTAGATCTCTTCATTTCAAATAGAGTTGATTCAAACTTCGTTCATTGCATCTTATTTGATTATGAAAATGCGCAGTAATCTACACACTAAACAAAAATGAATTTAAATCAGATAATAATAATTTAATTCAAACAATAAATTTTAATGGTAAAAGAATAACCTTCTTCCAAAACCTGTCTCGATTTTGTTCGTTACCGGTAACTGGATCTTCCAAACAATATATCCATGCCTTCTTCGTTAACGTGATTTTTTCAACATCAGTCCTTTTTTTATTTTGCCTTTTCTTTTGCCGTACTTTTTCTCTACACTTTTGTATGTTCCTTATCTTCTTCCTATATCTCATCCTCCTTCGGCACCTATTTTTCCTGCTTGACGGAGGAAGAGTTGCTTTACTAGAATCAGAAGCTCCATGTCGATATTTTTGAAAATTGTTTGAACACGTTTGTGATATCAGACAAGTGTGGATTTTGTGACATAGGAAATGGTGTTTATTGATTGTAGTAGGTTGATGGTTGGAATTGCGGGTAATATGCTAGAGTGTCAAACATGTGAGTTTGTTGAGAAGATGGTTGTGAGATATGGATTTTTTACGAGTTTTTCAGAATCGTTGCATTTTTTTTACTCGAGCGGGATGATGAATCCATGACTAAAAATCTACAAATTGGAATTTTAATGGTGATCTGGAGTAGAAATGATGTATAAAAATTTGAGTTTGAGCTGTATAATTATAGTGTAAAAAATATGTGTTTTATCTTTATTTTTAAATATTCAACGATCAAAAGACCATTCAACGGTCTGAATTTTCCAACATGAGGATCGGTAACTCCCGGTGAATATTCACCGGGTCGTGGAATAATGGAACCGAGGGCATGGTGTTCTCTACCGACCCTGGTTTTGTCGGTCGATGGTGGAAAACACTTCCTAATGCCAAATTCCAAAAACCAGCAAAAGGTTCCCCACTCTTCTTTGATCCATCTTAGGGTCGAGTGGCAGCCTCTACCCGAGCGGAAGTGCGATGTGTTTGGCATTATCCTTTCACTGTCGCCACTCCATGTGGCCTAAGTTATATGTAGCTTGCATAAAGTAACCCCTTTGTAAAGTACAAATAATAAGCAAACATCTGTGATCGTCGCGGCATTTTCCAATACAGTAGACTCACGCGTTATAATGAGGGCACTAACAATATTCGAAATCTTTGTAAATGCAACCTTTCAAATAAATAATATTAAAACATTGATAAAAATAAACATGTTCAGATTAAAAAAAAAACAATATATTTTAAAAGATGTAGTTAGGAAAAAAGATGTAAAAAATTTAAAAAGTTGAAGCAATTTTGATAGTTTGTATATTTTCGTTTTAATAATTTGTATATTTTTACACACAACTTCGTTTTAAATGAAATTTACACCGAAACATAAGTAGATGTAAGCATGTCGCAATGACGCATTCATGGTTTAAAAAACAACATATTTTAAAGGTTATAAAGAAAAAATAAAAAATAAAAAAACAAATAGAAAAGTATAACGTATAAACTTCAAGAACGAAACTCTAACTTTCGAAAAACCAAATTCTGATTTTTTAAAAGTAAAAAAAAAACCCTTGTGCCTTATACTTAATCACCATCACTTGAATATGTAACACAGCAGGACTGTTAAAAATGTTCGCGGCTCGAAGTTCGCTCGAAAAAAGTTTGGCCCGAAAAAACTCAAGCCTAAATGAGCCGAGCTGAGCCGGCTCGTTTTCTAAACGAGCCGAACCCAAGCTAGTGATGGCTCGGCTCGTGGCTCGATATATATATATATATATATATATTATTTATAATAATATTACTGTGGCAGCCAAAAATAACACCCAAATAGTCAAATTCTTAGTCCCGTTTAGTCTTCTTCTCCATTTGGACCATTTCTCAAACTTCAAACCCTAGCCTCCGCGACCACAACCACCGGCGACCACAGCCCCCTGCGACCAGCCCCCTACGACCAGCCCCCTGCGACCAGCCCCCTGCGTACCACAGCCCCCTGCGACTAAATCCACCACGACCACAGCCACCGTGACCAGCCCCCTGCAACCATAGCCCACCGCGACCACAACAACCGGCCTTTGTGACTCCAGCTGCAACAAGTAAGTTCTCTTGTATTCTAACCAAATGATCTTTACTAATTTTAATTCAATTTCATTCATCATCTTCGCTATAATTTCCTTTTTTCGGTGTTAGTTTTCTATGGCTGCAGGCGGTCATCAACATCGGTGCATCTTGGTATGTCATCTGCTAATTCTTAAACAACTGATTTTGCTTTTATAGAGTATTTTTGTTAGATGCATTCGTACAATGTTGTTTATATTAAAGGGATAATCTTTTTGAACTATAGGATACAGATTGCTACTGTCACAGTTTTAACTATGATTATGAAATCAAACTTGAACACAAGGTGTTTGATGAAATCCAAATGAAAAAAATGACTTTACTGGTTTGATAAAAGTACCACATTTATCAAGAACTAAACACCTGCATGAATCAACCTCTTAATGTCTGCTTTGACACCCATCAATGGTTATATTATCATAATGATGTTGTTAACTTGTATTTTATCATAATGATGTTGTTGATTTGTATTTTAACAGAATGATGTTGTTGATTTGTATTTTAACATATTTTAGATCTTAATATTTTGCATTTGTAGGATCTAATATGTCTTCTAACAAAGAATCAATTGGTGGAGTTGATACCCCTAGTAATGATCGTTTTGAGTTAAGTGACGAAGAAAGTGTCGAGCCAACTAAGGATAATGTTGAAGAAATTCCAAACATTGAAGAAGATGGTACAAAACGAAAGTCTACATCTGGAGCTTGGGCTCACTTTATAGACATATAAGTGAAGAAAGAAGGGAAGATAATCAAAAAACATCAGTGCATCCAAATCAAGAAAGCCTATGTACCATAACGTTCAGGGACCACGTCACATCTCTTGCGACACTTGACTTCATGTACTTACATGAAAAGGTTAAAAGGTACAAAAGGTTTCATTAATTTTCAGCCATCTGGTAGTGATAGTGCATCTGAAATTAATTTAAATGAGGCTTATGATCATATGAAATGTCAAGAAATTATTGCAAAGATGATCGTAGCCCATGAGCTACCTTTCTCGTTTGTAGAGTATCATTGGTTTAATGAGTTAATGAAGTACAACAATCCTTTTTATCAAAAAGTAAGTAGGTCGACAATCAGAAAGGATTGCATAAAAGTGGTTGAAGTAGAAAGAGAGAAGCTAAAAAATGTTTTAAAAAGTGTTGATATGATCTCTCTTACTAGTGATTGTTGGACTTCAAATCAAACCGTTGGGTATATGTGTTTAACAGCTCACTTTGTTGACTCTAATTGGAAAATGCAAAAGTGCATTATTGGTTTTAATGAGCTTGCACCACCATATAGTGGTGAGGTTATTTCTGATGCTATCTTGGAATGACTAATTAAATGGGGTATTCAAGACAAAATAGGTACCATTACTCTAGACAATGCATCTAATAATGATAGGGCGGCTTCAATTTTGAGGAAAACTTTTCAAGGAAAGGGAAAATTGCATTTTGAGGGGATGTTTTTTCATGTAAGGTTTTGTGCTCACATACTAAATTTGGTAGTACAGGATGGTTTAGGAACAATTGATTGTTGTCTTGTGAAAATTAGAAAAAGGAGTCAAGTATTTGAGAAAGTCTTCAGGTCGCCTTTTGAAGTTTGGGGAAATAGCAATCACTCTTGGTATCCATACCCGTCCATCTTTATGCATCGATGTAAAAACTAGATGGAATTCTACACATCGAATGCTTTAATCAGCTATTCATTACAAACATGCGTTTTAAGGTTACGCGCTGAGAGATTCTAACTTTGAATGGTCTCTCACAAATGATGAGTGGGCTCGGGCTGAAAAGGTTTGCAAGGTACCTGAGGTATTTTTGGATGCTACAAATTTATTTTCGGGTACATAATATCCGACAACAAATTTGTTTCTTGTTGAGATTTATAAAGTGAAAAAAGAGATAACTAATGCTTATAGATCAAATGATAGTTTCTTGAATATGATGAGTGGGCCTATGTTTGACAAGTTTGAGAAGTATTGGGGGGAAATTGGGATACTTATGTCAATTGCATCTATTATAGATCCACGTTTCAAGAAGATGTCAATTTCTTGGACTTTTGAGAGGTTGTATCCGGCCAATGAGGTCAATGATCGAGTTGAAGATGTAATAGATAAGTTAAAGTCTCTTTATGAAAAGTACTCCAATGAATTTCACATGGCTAGGGCTTCTAAGAACAACTCGACAAGCACATCAACCGATGCCCAAAACATCCGTGCTAGAGAAGAAGATGACTTTTATGCTTTTCTCAAGTCTAGACCGGTTGAAACTTCACAAAAAAGTGAACTTGAAGTGTACTTAGAGGAGCCTAATTATTTAGTTATGGAGAACCAAAATTTTGATGTGTTAAAATGGTGGAGTCAAAGTTCTAGCAAGTTTCCGGTTTTAAGCAAAATGGCTCGTAATATTTTTTGCATTCCTATCACCACGGTTGCATCAGAATCGGCTTTTGGTGCTGGAGAACGCATTTTAGATGACTATCGTAGCTCTCTAACCAAAGATACGGTGGAGCTTATTGTTTGTGGAGGTGTGGGATTAAGTCCACATCAAAAGCAACCATTCAAACTTTAGAAGTAAGTTTATATTCTTATTTATTGTTCATCTTTAGATTTGTAATTTTATATTTTTATTGCTAATATAATTTGTATATTTTTATGTGTAGCAATCGGCAAAGGAAGAAGAAAACTTAGAAATTCAAGTACAAACCAATGACGAGGCATTTAACTAGTTTGAAAGGTAATTTGTATAATTTGTATATTTTTATGTGTAGCAATCGGCAAAGGTATATTTTTATAGAAATTTACATTATTTGTTGTAGCACTTGAAGTTTTATGTGTAGCACTTGAAGTTTTGTAGCACTTGAAATTTTTATGTGTAGCACTTGCTAATATAATTTGTATATTTTTATGTGTAGTACTTGAAGTTTTTAAAAAAGTCAAGAATAAAGAAAAATAGCTTGAAAAAGAAGGCATGATACTGGAAATCAAAAATGAAGAAAAGAAGTTTGAAAAGAAGATCAAGATTGTTTTTTTTGTATTGGTAAAAAAACAATTAATTATGAACTTTGTTGTTTACATTTGTTTTTGTTACTAGAACTTGGTTGTATGTTTTTTTATTGTTAACAACCTATAACGTTGTTTGATTACCTTTAATAACAGTTTTTGTTTTTATTTATATTAAAATGTGAAAAAATACATTTTTTAAAGAAAATCGAGCTGGCTCTAGCTTTTCACGAGCCGAACTCGAGCTCGTATTTTCAGCTCGCTTACATTTTCGAGCCAAGCCGAGCTGGCTCGCTATGCTTTCGAGCCCGAGCCCGAACCCATCTTGGCTCGGCTCGGTTCGGCTCGTTTACCGCCATATAGCTCAGTGATATGAGTTAATGACTTTTTAGAAAAGATCAATATTTAAATCCTGACATAAGATAAATTAAAATTTAGGAGAACAGGTATGGGTGTGTGTATTATAATTATAGGTATCTCGGTGATTTTACATATAATGTTTTATAAAGTTTCTATGACATGCTTAATTTTATCTACGACCTAATGTAGTTTCTATTTAAAATCTAGTGAGGTTAAATTTTGATATTTTGTTATAGCTTGAGTATATAATATTTTATAAATTTTCAAATACATGATTGTAACATTCTTATTTTTCTATATATTTCAAGTTAAATTTATATAAAACAAAGTTTGTGTGAAAGCTTAAAAAGTTGACTAAACTTTTGACACGCCTTGTGAGGAATTGCCTTGTTAAAAACTTTACTGAACTTGTGAGAATAGAATGATAGAAGACGGAATATATCGGAAGACGGTTTTGACCCGTTACACTCCCGTCACATACTTGACGAAATAGACAAGAAATTACATAAAATATGTCTAAAGTCTTTATGTTTGTTATTAAACTTCCATGTCCCATTCCATGCGTCTTTGACCAGCCAAAATACATAAAATATATCTTTTTAATAAAGTTGTTTGATTAAACTTAATACTGTCTACAACGCTACAACCCGTCATTCTTACAAACAGTTTCAATCAGCAAGCCACATTAGCTTTCGATTCACTTCCACCCATTATTCCCACAAACACATTTACCCCTAACACTATACCATACCCATCATTATCATAAAAACCCATTAAGAACACATAAAAAACACAAACCAACACGCATATTAATCAAGTAGGCCCCACTTGAGCCATCCTTGAGGCGCCTTTGGGGAAGGGTGACGAGCTGTAACGAACGTGAGTGTTTTTGCTTGCATTGCGGATGGTTTAAGTGAATTTTATAACTAATATTAAAAAAGAAATAATACTCGTGCGTAATGTAACTTTAAAGAATTATATAGTTATTAATGAACTAGTTATGTCCCAGCATGATGCCACGAGTAACTTATATATAATAAAATAGAAAAAAATTATTTATAACAATATTATATCTAAAGATAGCCATGTGTAACCGTAAGATATAATGGTAACATGCACAACAATATTGTCATTAAACAAGTTAAAATTAATGTAACTATCAACTGTTACCGATTATAACTCTCAATTATTATGTTTTTTGGTAAAAGACTGATATATCGTTTTAATGGTTCAACCGTTATAAAAACACCCTACAATCCCTGAAGAAAAATACTTGTTCTTGATTCAATTTCAATAAACAAGCATACAGAGCAAATAATAAATAGGATTTCATATTAACACGAAATACTTCATTCAATCAGATACCATGACTTATAAATTTGTCTAAGAATAAACAAAATCTACAAACAAAACATAAAAGTATCAAACAATTAAGAAATAACAATGATAATAATGCCATTCTAACAAAAGTTAAACCAATCCTTGACCTGGACTTGACCTGTTAGTCTATCCAATAACCAATTCTTCACGTTACTTTTTATTCCTGTTCCTTTTGAACATCAATTCATCAATCATTTAGTTGATTGATACGTTCACGAGTTTTTCTAGTGAAAATTATGAGTTTGAGTCATACCGGCAGTAAAATATTATTGGTAGACCAAATTTTAACAATATGTTTTTGAGTGATGGATTTTCCTTTAATTTATGGTTGATAAGCTCGAGCTATCTAATGCTGTTGGTGCTCGCGAACGTACAAGTACCGGGTAGCCAAACTTGATCGTTCAAATAAAGAAAATTCAATGTGGCAAACGCAAATATTATTGGGTGGCAATATGTTGGCCCCACCCTAACCAAAGTCTCCTCACCAAGTCAACCTTCTCATCTTCTTCATTCCCACTCATACCACCATTAATACACCTCCCCACACACACACACACACACACACATGCTTTGTAACTTCTAATCATGGGGTTTCATTTTCCCATTAGGGTTTTCTTTCTACTTCCACTCTGCATCGTCTTCTCCACCCAAACCACCGCCCAAACCACCGGCTTCCGCTGCACCACCACCACCACCACCACCTGCAACTCCCTCATCGACTACAAGCTCCCCAACGCCACCACCCTCTCCGCCGTCGCCGCCCTCTTCCAGATCAAAAACCTCCGCTCCCTCCTCGCCGCCAACAGCCTCGCCGCCAACACCTCCCACTCCCACCCCCTCTCCGCCTCCCAAACCCTCAAAATCCCCTTCCCCTGCCTCTGCCGCAACTCCACCGGAGTCTCCAACCACCGCCCCGTCTACACCGTCGTCCCCGACGACGGCCTCTACCACATCGCCGCCGAGGTGTTCTCGAGGCTGGTGACGTTCCAGCAGATCCAGGATGTGAACGGGATACCCGACCCGGATAGGATTTTGGTGGGTCAGGAGCTGTGGATACCGCTGCCGTGCAGCTGCGATGATGTCGACGGAGCTCCGGCCCTGCACTACGGCCACCTGGTGGCCGCCGGCAGCACGGTGGCGGGGATCGCCCAGCAGTTTAATACGACGGAGAGGACGCTGTTGGAGCTGAATGGGATGACGAATTCGGGGGAGTTGAAGGCTGATTCGATTCTTGATGTGCCTCTAAAAGGTAATAATTATAAATAATGATGATGATGATTTTGATTGGTTGTGACTCTGTGGTGTGGTTTTAGAACAACTGCTGATTGGTTTTATTTTAACAATGTAGAATGTTTTAATGTAATAAATTAACCGGGTAAATTTAGTTTAATGTTTTAATTAACTTATTCATGTTTGAAAAGTATTTAATTAAGTTTAGCTTTCAAGTTTTATTTTAACATGTTTCAATTAGAAAATATTGTTTTTTTATGTTGATTGAGAAGTGATGATGTGGATTTTAGATGTTTTTTTAATATAATTAACATGTTTTTTAAATTTCTTTAGTATCCACGTCTTCTCATCTATTTATTTTTTGACACAAAAAGTCCGATGATTATTTGGTTTGATGGTTTAGTCATCAAATTTGGACAAAATAATAGATGAGTGACCTAATTGAAATATTTTAAAAAATTGGTTGTTATTCTGTGACTGTACAAAACAGTAATGATGTTTGTTTTTTTTAAAATTATTTTCTTAAAGTGTAAGATATGTGATATTTTAAAAATATCTCTTACAGGGAGCCCATTAATCTATAGTCTACATATCCTTTATTAAAAATAAATTATGTGATTAGTTATGATCATTGAAGTGTAGAAGTTAAAAATTTTGGAATAAGTTCATATTTTATGTTATGTGATTAGAATAGTTTATATGTTTTTAGTTAATATAATATTATGAAAGAATTTCAAACTAGGGAATTAAATATGATTGAATTATATAATGTTTAGTCTCCAATAGAATTAATTTTGATGTTAAGTATTTCTTTATTAGTATTTATGATCATTATGTTAGTATTGGAGTAATCGTCGAACACCAATTTTCATAGATATGTTAATAGTAGTCAGATTCTTGGTTTATGATTGATTATATAGTTTTAACTGTGAACTTTGTGTATTCAACCAGTTTATCTTTTTCATATTTATCTTTATGGTTTATATACCTATGTTCATCCGTAGAAACACAAGTCAAAAGGGGTTACGTTGACCCAGCCACTAGAAATCGTTAGAATTTATATTGTAAAAATGAGTTCTCTTTATGTAAACATGAGTTGAACTCCTAACTATAGTCGACAGAGAAGACAACTTTATGTCGTACCCTGACCAAGAAGTCTTGGTTGTTTCGCCACTTGCTATGTTTATTGACGGGTAATTTAGTACTTTACTAGGAGGCAACTAGGTAGTGAGAAAGTCCATAAACTTTACTGCGTGAAGACAATTTATTTCATAAAAACTGCATTCATCTTGTTGTATATTAAGACTTCATCTTTGTGACCTTTTCCTAATTCACAGGGATTCTGCAATAAGTCTTGTGATTATGTCTGTGGGTCCTAGCTTTTTATTTAAAAATAAGAGATACTTATTGATACACAAAATTAATCCCATGTGGCCCTATCTTTCTCATGGACTGTCATGCCTAGAGGGGCATATTCAAACTGTTTTAAAGTCAACTGTAGTATATTGAAAGTTCTTGTAAGTTACAGGGGTGTGTTATTATTCGCTACAAAACCAATTTTAAGTAGAAAATCACCGATGTGTAATAACGATTTTATATAATGTTTAAAGATATAGTTGAAGGGAGAAAGAGAGGTGATTATGTGGCTACATAATCATCTTATGTATCACAGTTAAGATAACAAGTATAAATGTCTATACAGATCTCACAATTTTAGTTCAAATTGGTTTGGTACTCATAAGTTACAACCTTGTAAAAGGTGCGACTAACTAAAGTTTGATATTACTTTATGGGAGTAGCAATTGGTTTGGCACTCATAAGTTTCATATTTTTTATTGGCTGCTTGTGATATACCTTCCTAAACCAGGTCATATAAGCTGTTTATAAAAATTTAAAAAAAGTAGTGAAAACAAAGTGGTGGCAGGTCACATGTTTTTTGACTTTGACTTTGACTCGTCAACTCTAACGACTTTGTTCCTTCTGTTAACAGTTTGTAATACAGTAGTAAGAAACGACTCTATGGACTACCCTTTGCTCGTCCCAAGCGGTAACTACACTTATACTGCTAATGGTTGTGTTCGATGCCAATGCAATGCTCCTAACAGTTGGTTGTAAGTCAACGTCCGAAACTTAAAAAGTTTTCATTTTCAGTCAACTGTTTTTGAATTCTGACAGTTGTTTTCGCTTTCAGATATTGTGAGGCGTCGGGGATTACTCTGCCAAATGGGAGAAGTTGTCCTTCTACACAATGTACAGGCACCGCTTTTGATTTGGGAAATACCACCGGAGCCACTGGTTGCAATCTACAAAGATGTGCATATGGTGGTTATAGAAACAACACCATCTATACTCAGCTCGCCTCAGAGTCCACCTGTCCAAATTCAGGTAAACATCAATACTTTCATTCATCATTTTTTGTTAAATGCCATATTTTAGTTGACATTTTAATTCAAAAGACATCTCTTAAAGCCAAATCAGGTTTGAATCTAGCTTTCATTGGTTTCTTGCCACCGCTTGAAGGTGACATGTAGGTTCATGGTTGTAAATCTCTGTATGCTTAATTTGATAATTTGATTAGTGATCCTTGCGAACATTGATTAATCTGTCTTTATCAAATTTGATTAGTGATCCTCGCGAACACTGATTAATCTGTCTTTTAGCCTTTTTGTCTTAACTTCTGGTTGTTTGGATTTCATTTCATGAAACTAAATCATACATGTTATGAGTTTCATGGGATAAAGGATACTTGTTTGTGTGGCCCGGGCGGATTAACCTAATTTGAGGTCTTAAGGCAAACTTTCAGGCTTTTCTTATAAAAAAAGTTCATTGATATTTATGAATTTGCTATTAACTGATATAAATTGCTTAGAAAGTTCTTTGTGATCTTTTTCTTCTTTAAACTTCTATAAATTGTCATCTCACATCGACGAATTAAGAAAATATTGTAAACTACATTGAACTTAAAAAGACATTTCATCGTTAATAGATTTGAAAGTTGATTTTTTCTTTTCTTTTGTTGTGTTGTTTAAACAGAGGGGAGCAACAACAATAGCAGCCCGTCTGTATATGGTTCAAAAGGTTTAAGATGGAGTTTTGTTCTTAGTGCATCATTGGTTGCTCTAAATCTTCTAAGGTGGTGAGAGCCATTATATTTGTAAATGTCAGAGAGTTTATATATGTTAGTTGTTGTAGCGGTCGTCATATGATCATGGCTTTCGTTTTGTTGCCCCGTTCGCCATTGAATGGTTGTATAGGGGAGGTAGGGAGGAAATAAGGCATTGGTTGATGTTTGGTGTTTGGTCATTTTAAGTTTTGTATATGTAATGTTATGAGAACAGATTTGGCTTATTCGGCTGCCCAACTACATAAATGCGCAGTTGTTGCATGTCTCGTTGTATGTTATCTTTTCCTGTATGTTAGAACTCGTGGATATATACGAATGCATGCTAAAATAGACAAGTTTGATGTATTCAAAATGAAAGTATGTATGAGGAGGGGTTTGCCAAAATCGACTCATAAACTTAACCAGGACCAGGTCTAGCCCAGGGTTGTAAGTTCTTGATGGACAACCTTGTTAGAAAATATAAGTAAAAATGAGGCTTTTTACTCGATGTGAAAATTGTTTTCATCAACTTTGTAAACAACTAATTATACATAATTGTGATTAACAAAGTTATTTCTTCATGGTGCGTTCTATTATATCATGTGAGAGTTTTCCTGTGATCATAATATAGAAGTAGTGAAAAACTCATTTATAAGTGTTTTATATTATAGTTAAATTCGATTTTACTCCTGATAAAATAAACTTTTTTTTTTTTTTAAATTATAAATATTAATTTTCCTTCAAAAGTTTTATAAGTTGTTTCAATTCAATCTAAAAGTTTCATAAGTTGTTTTCAATTCAGTATAAAAGTTTCGTAAGTTGTTTCACCTTAGATTCAAAAATGAAATTTTTAGACCGAAATTGAAAAAAATGATGAAACTTTTGAATTAAAATTCAAACAAATTATTGAACTTTTGGACTGAAATTGATATTTTTAAACTTTTGAAAAAAAATTGTTACTTTCGTCAAAACTTATGAAGGAAAATTGTTACTTTCGTCAAATCTTATGGATCAAAATTGAAATGAACTCTTTATATTATTTTACGAACTGCTTTCCTATGCTCATAAATAAATTTTAAACCACAATTTGTATTTTACCAATCATCTATTTTGATCGAAACGAGTTTTGTTTCAAAACATTTTCTTCGAAATAGTTTCTTCAAAACATTTCATACTTTATATTTCGATTCATAGGAGCACTTGTGTTTTCAAAACATAAACTGATTATAAACATTAAATATTGCACGTATTTCAACACTTTTGAAGTAAAAACTACATAATTTTAACATTTTTTTGAGTCAAAACTGCATTGTTTTTCTAGAATTTTACATTATTTCTATTTTGCATGATTATCTAATCTTTCCGTTTAGTTAAAAAAAAGTTACCTTTTCAATTTTAACTTGGTTTTTGTTCAAGTTTAGAAAAATGGCATCACAAAACAACACTACTGAAAAGATTATGATTGATGTTTGGAATCACTCGTAGTTCCTATGCCGCAACTATGTGATTACAGGTTTAGCGGATGCATTGTAGAACCTGTATAGCTCTATAAAGATTGTCAAAGATTTGTGAGTTTTTAGACAAAAAGTACAAAATGAAAAATATCAGAACAAAGAAATGTATGGCGATCCGTTTCTTGGACTATAAAATGATTGATTCCAACACTGTGTCAGTCAAGTTGAAGGGTTGTAAGTTATACTTTATGAGTTTATAACAGCCATGCAATGGTGAACGTAGTGAGAATTTCAAGTGACAACCATGCTTGAGAAGTTAGCTCGTAGTCAAGTGGAGTTTAATAACTACTTCAAGCACAAGGAAAAGCAGATGATGGTGAAGGACCTTGTGGTTTGTCTTCATAATGAAGAGGACAACTAGATGGTTAAAAGATCAAGTTTTACAAGCTGAGGCAAAAACAAATATAATGAAATACTAGTCTGTGAACCCGCGCTTTGCTGCGGGTTGTTAAAATTTATAATATTTGATTTCGATTACTTGTACATTAGTATTCAATATTTAGATATGGATAAAAATTATATTGACAACTCTGTTTTGAAAAAAATCATGTCAAAACGTTGATATAATTTAATACATCATAACAATAAATTTAGATTTTATAAACCATCATATTTATGATTATAAGAGAAAAACAATATAAGATTCAGAACCTTGAAGTAATTTTGAGAGCGTGTATATTTTTTATTTGATGTCTTGTATATTATTACACATTATTACTTATTACTAAGGCTGTTTTTATTTTATAAATAACTATTATAATTACTTTAAATATTATTACTATTATTATTATTGTTATTATTATTATTATTACTATTATTATTATTATTTTTATTAAATTTAATAAATTCATATGAATTAAAATTATAAATTAAAATCCACCATAATATTCCCATACTAACCCTATAGATGTCTTAAAGTCAAGATAAAATTATTATTTTGATATCCTAAAATGTTTTATAAATAGTATTGATAATATAGATATTCATTATTGTTTTCTATATGTTATGTATAATGAATCGGCTCGGGTGATGCGTGAGTGCTACCGAGTCTCTTTTCCGACCAGCCTTAAATACTGATTATGTTATTGTTATTGTTATACTTTTATCATTATATTTTTTCGCTCATCCACTTACAACCACTTTTAAAAATATTAAAAAATTTACAGGGGTCGAATGATGTACTACCAAATATATAGATGAAAGGAAACATTTTCTCTATCCTTCATTAACAACCACTAATAATCATTTCATATAATATAAAGATTACACTCACAAAACTATAAGAAACAGAATTTGAACGTTCTAATATGACTTTAAAATAAAATAAGTTGCAAAGAACCAAGAATGAAAGATATAGTCCAGTCTCCAAGACTTCAACTAGTGGATATTTTTGGGCTAAAAGATATAGTGAGTTTGATAAGCCCATTACAAATGTCATTCTCACAAGTCACAACTCACAAGACCGTTCACCCAAATATTAAAGATCCCTACCATTCCTTCAATAATTAGATGCTGGAATTTTAAACTTCAGGTAGTCTTATACCAATTATTACTAAAACATTAAAATAAATAGTATCCTGAGATTTACATTAATCGTGAAGGTAACTTTATTTTATGGTTTCTCTACACAAATTATTACAACTTGGACAATTTATATTTCGCTCAAGCCTTAAATGAAGCGTTAGGTAGGGTGGTGGCTATGCCAGGGTCTGTTGAGGCATGGGTGGGACTTCTTTTGTTAACGCGTTGCGCTTTACGTGTTTTCAGACCGTCTAACCGGCAGGAAAGTAGGTCTGGTAACCGGAAGTCTTTGCAATGTCATTCCATTCAACTATCGTTGGCAGCTTGGGGTGATCAAGATGGATTCAATGAGCTTATTCTATCACTTTTTGCTCCGCCCCTACGGATGGAATCACATTGTGATGGGCCTACCTTTAAGGCTAATAATTCTACGTTGAGCTCTAATGTTAAAGCATGTTTGAGGAAAGTCGCAGATGGTCACTTCACTGCTGCAGTTAAAGTATTATGCTCCTTAGGGGTTGCACCTTTTGGTAAAGATACTATAGAGGCGTTAGTGGCTAAACACCCCACCATGTCCTCACCGACTATACCTGATTCCTTGTTTTCGGATCCCCCACTTGTTACAAACGCTGACAGTGTATTGGGGTGTATTAAATCATTCCCCAAAAGGACTCTTGTGGGCGAGAAGGTTTGACAGCTCAACACTTACCAGATGCTTTTTGTGGTGAGGGGTCTACGATTGCTGTTGGACTGCTCAGGGCAATACTGCAGTGGTAAATTTATGTCTGGATGGCAGGTGTCCTAAGGTTTTAGCAGAGTTCATTGCATCCGCCCCACTCACGCCGTAGTTAAAACAAGATAACGAGATTAGGCCTATTGCTGTGGGTGCGATTTGGAGGAGGCTAGTCTCTAAGGTGGCTATGAGGGGTGTTCGGAAGGAGATGGCTAAATACCTTGGCGACTTCCAATTTGGGGTGGGGATCCCTAGTGGAGCAGAGGCAGTTCTCCACAGCGCGAACAAGGTCGTAAATAAGTTTCACTCGGATGGGTCTTTAGCTATGCTTACCGTCGATTTCTCTAATGCCTTTAACTTGGTTGATAGGACTGCATTATTAAGGGAGGTTCGGATTCGTTTCCCGTTCATTTCTTTTTGGATGGAATTTTTATATGGCCAATTGGCTAGGTTATATGTGGGGGATGACCATATTTTGTCCACGACGGGGGTCCAACAGGGGGACCCCTTAGAGCCTCTACTTTTTGCTCTAGTTCTGCACCCGCTTGTGCATCAGATCAGGGATCGTTGCAAGCTTCTATTTCATACTTGGTATCTTGATGATGGTAAGATTATTGGAGAGGCTAGAGAGGTGGCAAAGGCCTTAGATGTCATCATGGCCGAGGGGCCACGCTTGGGTCTTTAACTTAACATCAAGAAAACAGGAATTTTTTGGCCGTCGTGTAATGGGGTGAAAGTGCAAGATGGTTTGTTTCCTTGCGAGATCGGGATGCCGGAGCTAGGGGTGAAACTCCTTGGGGGTGCTGTTAGTCGTGATGCGGGTTTCATCAGTAATTTGGTTATGAAAAGGGCATCTAGGGCTGTGAACTAATGGGGTGCCTCCCACGCCTGCGAGACCCTCAGTGCGAACTCCTTCTGCTCCATGGGAAATTACTATTCGGCCTTAGAACGTGCCAGCCTATGTATGTAGGGGAAGCTGTCTCTGCGTTTGACAAAGGGCTTCGGGAGGCAATAGAGGATATTGTAGTTTCTGGAGGGCCTTTTTTTTGGGGATCTTCAGTGGAGACTAGCATCCCTTCCGACTTGTTTTGGGGGGTTTGGTTTATGCTCCGCTGAATATGTATCGAAATATGCTTTTGTGGCCTATAGGGCACAATCGTGGGTTTTGCAGGACCATATTCTTCTGGGATGTAACTTGGACGGGTTAGATTCTGATTATGGGTATGCGTTGGACTGCGTGCACAAATCTCTTTCTGATTTTGATATTAGCGGGTTCTCTAAAAAGGACACCGCCCCCCTAAAGCCCAACATGTTTTGGCAAGTGCACTTTTTGGTAGGATCGTTCAAAATTTGAAAGTGAGGTTTGATTTGTCACCCTGTCAAAAAGCGGTGTTTGCATGCTTAGGGGCTCCTCGGGCTCATGATTTTTTGACCGTCATCACCATTGAAGGACTGAGGCAGCATATGTCGTCTTTGGAGAATCGGGCTATCCTCAAGTATCGGTTAATGATTCCCTTGTTTCCGATTGATGAGCCTTGTCCAGTTTGCCGCAAAGTTTGTTTGGATACTTTTGGTGACCATGCGGTTCATTGCAAGGAGTTGCCTGGTTTTAAATACAGGGATGATTTGGTTAGGGATGTCCTTTGCCCCGGAGGCCGTGAACTTCCTGAATCGGGTTCAACGGGTCATCCATAGCAATGTTTCGACCCCTAAGGACCAATGTTTTGTTTTTATTAGACTAGGCTTCGCTATTCAAAAAGGGGTTGCAGCGCAACTTGTTGCCTTTTTACCTGTCTCTTTATTGTAAGTATTTGATATAAATATCGTATGTAATTGATATATTGAAAACTAATTAAAGAATTTTTTTTTTATTTTACATGCTACAAACGCAACTAAATACCTATTCTTAAAAAAAAGTTTAAGAGCATACCATGTAAAAAGAATCAGTTTATTTCTTTCAACTGTAATTTAAATATTTTGAAATTTTGTTTTCTACTATTTTCAATAGTAGCGATAAATTATAATCGTAACAATGATGATGTTTTAACCTTTCTTAAGCAGATGGGTACAAGAAAATTGAAGAGGTACAAGAAAAATAGAAAAGATTTGAAGGCCTTGATCATCAAAGAAAATAAATAGAAGAATGAATAAAGAAACTTGACTGTTTTATAATTAAATTTTTATATGATCTTTCTCTCAATCACGTTTTTTTTTCTTATATCATCTTCATTTGTGCTCTTTTTATCCTTTGACTTCAGACGTTTTATCATTACCTCTACCAAACTACATGTTGTTGTCTCAACTTAGCCTCATCTTCACCATCATTTGCAACAACTACACAACAAGGAATAAGATGAAGAATATGAGAAGTGAAATAAATGTAACATTTAAATCGCTAAACAAATCATGTGGCATTCGTTTTCTATATAAGAAAAACAAAATTATTTTAAAACTTTTTATTTGCTTTTGTATCTTTCAATACGGTATATCTTGAGAATGATTTCTTTGAATTTCTTTTTAATAAAGATGTGAGATATACTTGGGGCTGCAAACGAACCGAACGAACACGAACAAGGCCTTGTTCGTGTTCGTTCGTTAAGAAATAAACGTGTTCACGAACTGTTCATGAACACTTAACGAACGAGATTTTTTGTTCGTGTTCGTTCATTAAGAAAATGAACATGTTCATGAACTGTTCACGAACACTTACCGAACGCAAATGAACACAAACAAAAGCAAACGAACACAAACAACCGTTCATGAACATGACGAACACAAAAAATCTCATAAACACAAACGGATACAATTGATTATAAATTTATTTTAGAATAAATTTTATATTTTTATTACAAACATTACATAAAATCAATCAAAAATAAATAAGTACTTAATATAAATATAAAAAAATACTTGATATAATAATCATAAAAATAAATAACAGAAAAATTAATAATATAAATAAACACATTAACGAACATAAACGAACACATTATCGAACGTTCACGAACGGACATTAACGAACACATTATCGAACGTTCACGAACATAAATGAACGAACGCGACTTGTGTTCATGTTCGTTCGTTTAACTAAACGAACGGAATTTTCTTGTTCGTGTTCGTTCATTTACTAAATGAACGAACATAAACGAACTTCCCGCCGAACGGTTCACGAACTGTTCGCTGAACGTTCAGTTCGTTTGCAGCCCTAGATATACTGATATATTTCATTTTCGAACCATCCACCCATATATTTCTTTTTCTTTTTCTTTCTTCTATTCATTCTAGTCAATTATTCATGTTACCTGACACTGGGCCGACTATTCGTGGGCCTGCCAAAACCACAAGCCCAATTTGTCCTTTTTCTTCTCCAATTACCCTTAACTAAATTGTGATTAATTAGAAAAAACTAGTTGCTTAGATAACTTTAATGGTTAGACAGGTGACATGACAAATAAACAAAAGAAACTAGTTTTACATCATTTGTAGATTATCAACTAGGATAACATTATCAGGCAATATTTGATGTCATGATATGTGACATCAAATATAATCTGGATTTAAAAGAACATGAGATTTAATGTTAGATTTTCGTGCTTCAAACTAGAGTTGCACAAAACGGGTTTGGGCCGGACCCGGGCCCGGGTACAAACCGGGTTTGGGTACAAACCGGGTTTGGGTCGGACCCGGGCCCGGGTACAAACCGGGTTTGGGCCCAACCGGGTTTTTTGTACCCGGGTATTGGTGAACCCGGGTACGAACCCGGGTCGGGTTCAGCGAGATGCAAACCCTACCCGGTATACCCGGGTAGGGTCGGGTCGGGTTCGGTTCGGGTATGAAACCCGGGTTCAACCGGGTTTTTGCCTTTTTTTTTTTTTTTTCTTTTTTTCTTTTCTTGTGTGTGTGTCGAACACCGGGTCGTATGTTTTTTTTTCTTATATTTTCTTTCCTTTTTTTTCTTTTTATTTTTCTTTTCCTAACCGGGTTCACTTGAATGACAAAAATTTAAACAACTTAATATATAAATATATACAAATCTTGAGCAGAAAATGTTACACTTATAATATACAAATATTAAATACTTTTTATATAAAACATTTGAATGACAAAGAAATTTAAAAAGAACATGAAAGACATATAATATTAAAACAACTTAAAAATAACAATATCGTCTAATTTTATCTACTACGAGATGCTTGATCAAATGCTAATTCTTCATCGGATATGCCAGAAGATACTCCGTCTTCTACCTCTTCATCATGTACTTTAGCTTCGAGTGTAATCTCGTCTTCGAGGCTTGTTTGGTCTTGTATACGATCCGTTGCGTCTAAGTGATCCTTTAAACAAATGCACATCTCCACTGCTTCCGGAGTTAGTCTTGTTCTTCGTAATGATATTACCCTGCCACTAAGAGAAAAAGCAGATTCCGAAGCTACCGTAGAAGCTTGGACGCTTAGTAAATCACGGGCTATAGCAGAAAGAATCGGAAATTGAGATTTTTTCCTTTCCACCAAGCCAAAATATCGAATGCACGATAATCTTCGGTAGTCATAGTGGAAATAAAATCCGTTCCACTATATCTACCGAGCTCACTTGTTGGGGTGTTACCCCTTTGACGTTTAGCCGTCACATCCCGAACAACATTCAACATAGTCAAAACAGGGTCTTTAAGCGAGGTACTAGCACTTGAGGTTGATCCGCTTGGCATGGTTATGTTTACGTTAGGCCCATATCTATTTAAATAAAAATTATAAATTGTTTTCAAACTATGATTAAAATTTTCTTTTGCCTCGTTTGAAAAATCAGGGTTTTCGTCATGCATATCCAAATTGTCATTTATCTCATCTATCAAACATTCAACCCCCGCAACATTTAGAAACGGATTTAAAGCGGCGGCACACGTAAAAACGGGTGGTAAGTCCTTAAAATATTTTTTAAACTTTTCTTTCATTGGTTCTATCATTTGATTAAACATATTATTTTTATTTTGAAAATTTTTAAAATTCAAAGACATAAAATATAGTTCTTGAAGCACCGAATAACTAGTGGAATAATAAACTCCCGATAATTTTGTTGTTGAGTTTTTAAAAACCTCAAGAAACTCGGATAGACGTTGAAGATTCTCCCAACCCGCATCCGGAAATGGGTCGGCTTCACCATTATCCGAAAGACTATTATGAAAAGCTTTCAAAGTGCCCTTTTGTTTTAAAGCACATTCAAACATGTGACAAGTCGAATTCCACCGAGTAGGTACATCCCAATTAGGACCTAAAAATCTAGAGTGCGTATCCTTACAAAGTTGTTTATAATCTTGATATCTTCTTCTACTTTTTTTAAAAACGTCATGTAACATAAATCGAAAAGATGTAATAAAGTTATTAACATATTGCCCGGATAGTCCGTCTTGCACTACTAAATTAATAATATGTGCAACACAACGAGTATGGAAAAAATCACCGTTTGCAATCGGAAGATATTTTAATTTAAATTTTTCAACCGCGGTTGTGTTGTTAGAGGCGTTATCAAATACAATTGAAAAAAGTTTATTTTCTAATTTAAAAGTACTTATTACATTATCTAAAAAGTAAAACAAAAATTATCCGGTGTGTGGATGTGGAAAAAGATCAAATGCAATCGTACGTTTCATCAATTGCCATGAATTGGGATCCACCCAATGAGCGGTGACGCAAAGGTACGATTCGGGTAAACCGTGTGGAGCCGACCAAACGTCACTAGTTAAGTTTACACCGGTATTTAAATTTTCAAATAATACAATTAAATCATTTTTTGCTTGTTTCCATAATTTTAAACAATAACGTCTAAGTGTAGTACGACTTACGTGAGTGTAACGAGGTTGAAGCGTCTCTCGAATTAAGTTGGTCAACCGAGGATTGTCGAAGTGACTAAAAGGCAAAGCTTCTTGAATCACGAACTTGCCATTCGATCTCGAACCGTATTAACATCGTAATTAAAGATTCCACCGTCTCCACCCAATTGTGTTTGTTGCGAATCCGGATTACTTTTCAACGACTTACAAAACTTCTTGCTAATGTGTTTGTTTAAAGTCGTGTTAGAATCTTTAGCAAGCAAAGCTCCACAAAACTTGCAACGAGCCTTTACAGACCCGTCACTCAACTCAACCATATCCCAATTGCACCAAACATCCATGTTACGATTGTGTGCAAGAACACGAACGACGGTTGGAGCGTTGGACGAACCTTGACCAACGGAAGATTGTGAGTGAGCCATATCAAGATTGAAGAGAGTGAAAGTGTAAAACGAGAGAGTGAACGTGTAAAACGAGAGTAAACGAGAGTATTTTTTGCGTTTTTTTGCGTATGTTTTTGCGTTTGAGACTTGGGTACTAAACCATATCAACCCACACCTATTTATACTAACTTATAGGGCAAAAGTGACCAAAAAAACGGTCACAAATCGAAGGTAACGGCTATATAGCCGTTAAAAAACGGCCACTTTTTAAAAAAAAAAAAAACGGTCGAAACCGGGTCCAACCCGGGTTCAACCGGTTCCGGGCCGGGTCGGGTCGGGTCGGGTCCTAAGAAATTCTAGAAAATCATACCCGGTTCCAACCCTACGGGTTTTTTTCGGGTCCAACCCGGGTATGCATATACCGGGTCGTACCTGTACCCGGTTCCGGGTCGGGTCCGAACCCGGTTTTTATGCCCAAGTCTACTTCAAACATGCTTGGTGTTTTCTAAAAACCGGCTCTTTTTGTCGTAAAACATGTCAGAACTCAGAAGAGTAGTAGAGTTTGGTTTCATGGAAATAACCAGACTATTTGCCGTGCCATAAGCAATAGAGCCTAGTTTATTCAGGCTTAACATGTCTCTCAAAAGATATTTGAATTGAATGAAGTAAGAGAATCATGTTTCGTGTGAACAATTGGATTCAATCTGCGAGCTAAAAATGGGTGTTTCGATAAGGGTTTAAAGCCTAATGTTTTATTCAAAAACTAGTATGCGGAGTCTACGACCTAAATTTATACTCTCTGTGGCCTCTAGTTCTTTGTGTTCCTTCTTTTTGATACCATGGATGTTTTGAAACAGCTTGTATGATATTGCTCTGTCAGCTAACGTATATAAACTTGGAATTGTATGACATTTAGGGGCCGTTTGGTTCGCAGAATGTTTTGCAAAAAAATTGGAATTGAAATTTTATTAAAATTGATAACGTATTTGGTTGGTCATTTTGAGTGAAATTAGAATGTTAATTTTGAATATTCTATTGAATTGTTAAACATTCCACTAGTAAATGAAATGAATATGAATTCCAAGAAATATAGAAAATTTTTCAATTTTAATTACAAATCCTAAGAATCCACTGAACCAAACAGGACGTTAGAGTGCTTGATAAATAAAACAAGCCAATATTTTAATATTCAGTCAGTTCAGGCTCAACTTTTCTTTTCTTAAAAAAAACAACCATGTGAGTTAGTGTGCTTCATAAATAATACAACTATGTTCATATTAAAAAAAAAAAAAAAAAATTGCAAGTTCCATGTGAGTTGGAAAGGATTTGAATTATTACATTGGGAATGTGATTCTTTGTTATTAGTTATTATCACTTTGTTACCTGAATCGATGAATGCAAAAGGGTAAAAAAAATGAGATAGTTCATCAACTAATGATACAAAGGCTCATGATAAATGATCTCATTCTCATTCCCATTCTTGCCTTTTTTCTAACCCTTTTAAAATTTCTACAATTATTAATTTTCTAATATCAAAAGTTGTAGTTTTTAGTAATTTAAGGGTTATAGGCTCTTAATGATTAAGAGATAATCATAATTCTGAATGATTGAGAGGTATCATTAGATGTTACCTTTTAACTATTCAGTATTAATTTTATGTCTTAAACATTAAAAAACTATAAATTATTACGATGTAGTATCTTAATTAGCATTACAAACCTACCAAACGACCCCTTAAAAAAGGTATACGAAGAAAAAAAACTTAGTTGCTGAATCCTACCAAGTGATAAACTATGGTTTAACATTTGATGGGTTTAGGTTTTGTTTTTTTTTCGTATTGATATGATATTAAAAAATATGAGCATTGAAAATATAAAAGGGGTGATTGTCAAGAATTGAAATTTCAAATCTTATTAACCTTGAACCCAAATATTTAACCTTGAATAATCTCAATACAAATGGAAAACAAGACAATAACCAAAAAAAAAAAAAAAATGAATCCAAGAACACACTTCAGAATTAACATAACGATCCAAGATACAAAACTCAAAATAGAAAGACACACGAATAGATAGGATAGTCCACTTAGAAGATTATGCTGGTAATTAAATTGAAACATTTATATATTTCAACAATGACAACCAAACTATTACAACCTCGATGCATGACATAAGAAATCTTGATGAGGTATATGTTCTTCATTAAAGTTGACAAGTGGTGAAATTTGATTAAATTTCTTCAACATGTTAGCAATCTATATCGAACTTTATTTCTTGCATGTCTCTAGCTTTAAGAAAAAAGAAAAGAAACGTACAACTTTTAGTGACAATGTAACTTGAAGGTTTGTATGGAAGAAATAATGAATTAATACGCAGGACTTGATTCAAAAAGCAAAATTAATTGGGTTATAGAAGCCGATAAAAATTCCAAGTTTTTTCATGGTATTTTTTATTTAAAAAACATGCCAATTCACTATAAGAGGTATAAAGTGGGAAGGGGATTAGATCGAGGACCCACGAAGTATTAGAATGATTTCAATGAGTTCGATAAGAGGAAATTTAAAAAGTTCGAGGGTATCAAGATCAAGAATCCAAGCAATCAGTTTAAAACGAGTAACTTCATACCACTTTTATGTTGGAGCCGAAATGACATTATCAGAAGTTAAAGAGACGGTTTTGTAATGTGGCAGTGATAAATCCTGAGATTCTAATGGTTTCACGGTAGTTTCATTAAGAGGTACTGGGTAAAGATTTTAGATTCTTGAGTTCGTACTAGAATTTTTTCCAAATCGGTTATTCCTAAAGGTACGAATTGCTCTTTTAGTACTTTTATTCCGCAAATTGCTAGCCCCATGGTTGTAAATGATTTTAGATAACTTACTTTGGTTGATCTTTAATATAAAACCATAGCTAAAATATTAAGCAATCATATTGCTAAGGTTATTGAGTTGGTTACTTTGTTTAACAAAATCGGTTTTATGGTTGAAAACCCAACAAAACCGAACCAAGAACACATAAAACACTCACCAATTTGCGAATTTCAGCCTTTCTTCTTGCAAAACCGAGAGAGCACTTCAGTTCTTCTTCTTCTTCTGTCGAAAAACAGCAGGTTGTGGGTGGTAGGAATGGGCGGCCATACTCTCAAATACATTAAAATATTTGAGTTTTGTACTCTTTACACTTTGGCCCCCTCTACTTTGGCTTCTTTTTGTTTTCTTCAAGATACTTTTATTTTCTTTTCTTATTGCTTTTCTTTTCTTTTATTTTGATAAAATTTTGGGTGTTACAAGTCTACCCCCCTTAAAGAGGTTTCGTCCCCGAAACCTGTCACTCTTCGAACAACTGTGGGTAATGCTGTCTCATTTCTTCTTCAGTCTCCCACATAGACTCCGAACCCTTTCGGTGTTTCCACTGCACACGCACAAGTGAAACTACTTTATTTCTCAATCTCTTCTCCTTCTGATCGTTGATTGCCACCGGTTGCTCTACATAATTGAGCCGTTCATCCACCTCGATGTCCTCCAGTGGTACAATCATATCTTCATCAGCTAGGCACTTCCTCAGATGAGATACATAGAATGTTGGGTGAATTCCACTTAACTCATCAGGCAGTTCTAATCGATAGGCCACCTCTCCCACTCGTACGATAATCCGGAAAGGCCCTATGTATCTTGGACTGAGCTTACCCCTTTTCCTGAATCCGATGATCCCCTTCCAAGTTGAGACCTTCAACATGACTCTATCGCCCGCGTTGAACTCAATTGGTCTACGCCTTTTGTCGGCATACGACTTCTGTCTATCCTTGGCCGCCTTCATAAAGGCTCTGATCTTTTCTAACTTCTCTATCGTAGCCTCGATCACCTCAAGACTTCCCAACTCCTTCTGCTCGATGTCTCCCCAACACACGGGCGTTCTACACCTTCTACCATATAGCATCTCATATGGTGGCATGCCAATGCTGGCATGATAACTGTTGTTGTATGAGAATTCTACTAACGGTAGGTGATCATCCCAACTTCCTCCGAAGTCGATCACGCATGCTCGGAGCATATCCTCGAGCGTCTGAATCATCCTCTCAGACTGACCATCTGTCTGGGGGTGGTAAGCCGTACTAACGTGTAGCCAAGTCCCCATCGCATCATGGAATCTTTTCTAAAACTTCGATGTGAACCGGGTGTCACGGTCTGATACGATAGACACCGGCATACCATGACGAGCTACAATCTCTTTAATGAAAAGATCTGCCAGTCTCTCGGATGAATATGTCTCGCGGATCGGTAGGAAGTGAGCACTCTTTGTCAGACGATCAACTATTACCCATATGGCGTCATACCCCCTTGCCGTGCGGGGTAACTTCATTATAAAATCCATGGTGATGTGCTCCCACTTCCATTCAGGTATATCCAACGGTTGGATCTTCTCGTATGGCTTCTGATGCTCTGCCTTCACTTGCAAGCAAGTAAGGCACTTACTCACATACTCCACCACATCGCGCTTCATTCCCAGCCACCAGTAATCATTCTTCATGTCTTGATACATCTTGGTAGCACCGGGATGAATGGAGTATCGAGTCTTATGAGCTTCATCCATAATTCGTCCCCTTAGGTCCCCGTAACAAGGGATCCACATCCGCCCAAGGCGGGTTCTAACTCCATGAGTGTTTTCTCCCAACTCCGTGACTAGGCCTCTCATCCTTTCAGAGTTAAGGCGATCTTCCTTCAACACCTCATTTTGGAATTCTTTGACCTGTGTCATCACGTCAGAGGTCATCACCAATTGATAAGCTTTCACCCGGATCGGCTCAGGTCTCTCCTTTGGACTGAGGGCGTCGGCCACTACATTGGCTTTGCCCGGGTGGTAATGGATCTCATAATCATAATCCTTGATCAACTCTAACCACCTTCTCTGCCTCATGTTGAGGTCCTTCTGCTCAAAGAAATACTTTAGGCTTTTATGGTCCATGAAGATTGTGCACTTTGCCCCGTATAGGTAGTGCCTCCAAATCTTTAATGCGAAAACCACAACCGCTAGTTCCAAATCATGAGTGGGATAATTGGCCTCGTGGATTTTCAGCTGTCGGGACGCGTAGGCTATTACCCTTCCACGTTGCATCAACACACAGCCTAGTCCCGAATAAGAGGCATCCGAATATACCACTAAATCTTTACTTCCTTCGGGTAATGTCAAGACAGGAGCTTGAGTTAATCTTGCCTTTAACTCCTTAAAAGTATCCTCCTGTTCTCCACCCCACACAAACTTCACGTCCTTACGAGTCAATTTAGTCGAAGGTGAGGCTATCTTGGAAAAGTCTTGAATAAATCTTCTGTAGTAGCCCGCTAATCCTAAGAAACTTCGAATCTCAGATGGCGTCTTTGGAGACCTCCATTGCATCACCGGCTCAACCTTCTCTGGGTCCACCATAATTCCTTCAGAATTCACCACGTGACCCAAAAATTGAACTTCACGCAACCAGAAAGGACACTTAGAGAATTTAGCATACAATTTCTCTCTTCTAAGTGTCTCCAATACTTCGCGTATGTGGCCGGCATGTTCTTCTTCATTTTTTGAGTAAATCAGGATATCATCAAGAAACACAATCACTAATTTATCTAGCATTGGCCGACACACTCGGTTCATCAAATCCATAAAGGCAGCTGGCGCGTTAGTTAGACTGAAAGACATAACGTGAAACTCGTAGTGTCCATACAGCGTGCGAAAAGCTGTCTTAAGGATATCCTACTCCGTAACCTTCAACTGATGGTAACCAGATCGAAGATCTATTCGTGAGAACCAACTGGCACCTTGGAGCTGATCAAACAAGTCATCTATTCTGGGCAGGGGATATCGGTTCTTCACCGTTAACTTGTTTAACTCCTGGTAGTCTATTCACATCCTCATACTACCATCTTTCTTCTTAACAAACAAAACCGGAGCACCCCAAGGAGAGATGCTCGGTCGGATGAATCCTTTATCCATCAATTCCTGTAGTTGAACCATTAGTTCCTTCATCTCGGTCGGAGCTAATCGATAAGGTGCTTTGGCAACGGGTTGAGCACCGGGTATCAGATCAATCTGAAACTCAATCTAACAATCCGGTGGCACACCTGGTAAGTCTTCTGGGAACATGTCCGGAAAGTCACACACAACTGGTACATCAAACAATTGTGGCACTGACGCGTCCACATCCTTTACGTAAGCCAAGTAGGCACTACATCCTCGCTTCATGCACTTCTCTGCCACTGCCATCGAAATCACCTTTGAAACAGTGGTAACGCGATCACCGTAGACCGTCACCGAATTTCCATCGGGCGCAATTAATCGAATCATTTTCTTACGACACACAATATTTGACTCATAGGCTGCTAACCAATCCATCACTAGTACTACATCAAATCCACCTAGGGGCATCACAAATAGTTTAGCAGAGAACTTATGGCCTTCTAATTCTATGTCGCAGTCTTCTATCATATCAGAAATTCTGGTTGACTTACCAATAGCAGTTTCTACTTTAAATGGCTCATCAATACTTCTACTACTAACAGGCAACTTAGAATAAAAAGCAGTAGAAATGAAACTCCTACTAGCACCAAAATCAAACAACACAGAGGCACAAGTTTGGTTTACTAGAAATGTACCTGACATGATGTCGGGGTCCACTCTAGCCTCCTCCCGGGTCATTGTGAAGGCTCTAGCACTTGCCCTATGTCCTCCTTCCTTGGTCCCTCTCTTCGCCCCGGTACTCTCTGCCTTTGGCTTCTTGCAATCCCTGCTCACATGCCCCTCCTCACCACAGTTATAGCACCTCAACACCCAACAATCCTTCGCAATATGACCAGGCTTCCCACACTTGAAGCATACCTTCGATCCCCACTTTCACTCACCAGTGTGCTCCTTCCTACATTTGCCACACTTTTTCATCCGCGAGCTTGATGACTCCACTCTTCGGTCATCCATCCTCATCCTCTTACGGTTTGGGGTGAAACCGCCACGCCCAAACCGTTTCCCGCTCCAGTTCTTGTCACCACCACCTGTCTTCTTCACCTCAACCACCACCACCTCTCTCTCATCGTAAAGCCTCCCAGCCAGATCCACTGCTGACCTAAAAGTGCTTGGTCGGGCATCAATCAAGTGCCTGCGGATATCAGCCGGCAATCCCTACACGTACCTCTTAATCTTCCTCGACACCGGCGTCACCTGATCCGGCACCAGCCTCGCCATTTCGTTGAACTTGGTGGTGTATTACTGGTGGGTCATGGTTCCCGCCTCAAGCTGTAGGAACTCCCTCTCAATCTTATCAAGCTCTCTGTAAGGATAGAATTCCTCGATTACCATCTTCTTCAACTCTCCCCATCTCATCTTTCCGATGGCTCTGCTGCCCTCGGCTTGGACAATGTTGTCCCACCAACACAAAGCCGAGTCTACAAACGAGTGAGTGGTAAACTACACCTTCTGGTCCTCCCTTACACTTACTAATCTCCAGCACTGCCTCCATTTCTCTCACCCAGCAATGAGCAGCGGCAGCATTACCGTTGCCATCGAAAGTTGGGGGTTTGCATCGTTGGAATGCCCCGTAGCTGCACCCCTTCGCGGTTTCCCGCACTACCACCTCTTCCTCATCACTGGAGGCTGCCATCCCAGCGTTCAGCTCCTCCTCATCATGATCTTCCTCATTCCCTCTTCTCCTAGCTGTGGTCCTTCCCTCCTTCTCCTTCTCCCTCTTCTCATCCTCTCTCACAGCACGGATGACTTTAGTCACTACAGACGGTAAGATCGTCTGCATGACTTGATGCACTTCCTCCACAACTGACTCCTTTACTGAGGCTATTAAGTTAGCACTTTCATCCACACCCTCTGGATGATGAAGCCCAGGCTCAGCAGGAGCTGTCTTTACAGTCCTTGTCCTGTTCCTTGTGGCACGTGGCCCAGCACCACGACCACCCCGTACTCATCCTCTAGAAGCCTTCGATGATCTACCACTAGCCATCCTCTAACACTATAAGATTCAAACACTAACACGGTCATTCAAGGTAATAGCTCAGTTTATGTTAAGTATAGTAAGTCCCTAATTACAGTGGCCAGTTATGATTAGCCACTTACTTTACTCTTTATACCCCGAGCATTTCCTATCCTGACTACATCAGTACTTAAATCTACTAAGGGCACATAAAATCAGATAGCATACGCACATAATACTGGTTAACATTAAGAAAAGAATTACCTGATGGCACGTAGCTACTCGGGCTGGCATCCTTCCATTCGGTCCTATTCTCAGTTTAAGTTTAGGTTTTTGAAAATATTTACCCATTTCTCTTAAACTTTGGCTCTGATACCAACTTGTAAGGCCCCGTTCCCGGAGACCTTACAGTTGAACAATCATATCATTATTATATTAAACAATACACATTTCATAAAATATTGCAGCGGAATTAAGTTAACAAAAAAACCATTCATGCTTATAATTAATGTTGCAAAATAATACATCGTTGTAAGTTAGGGTTACAAAATAATCAATTAGTTGTATTACAATACAACAAAATCATTAAGCATGAACGGATGCCAGTCTTGCCCCGACGAGTAGCTTCCCCCGCGTGCCACCCTCAGCAATAATTACCTGCCAACTGAAAATGCATAAAAGTTAGCGTTGCTGAGTGAGTTCTAGTTTTAATACATAAAAATACCTTTATTTATATATGAAAATATCATTTTTCTTAAAGTACTTCCTTTTCATAAAATTCATTACTTTCGTACGTGATCACACATCATACGTACAACAAGATAATATTCATTAATATCTTTCATCATTTATCTCTTTCATTCCGTACTTTTATTATTATCTTTCACATTCTACCGGACCAATATGCAATACCCCGACATTGGGTACGAAGCTGGTGCTGGGCATGAGGTCTATAAATAGACCCCGAACATTGTGCACGAAGCTGACCCAGTCACCTGAGGCAAGCAACAAAGGTCCCTGTCAATCTCAAAGATTGACCCTGCGTGCATCCTTATGGGGTAGCTAACCCGCACACAGTTGAGCTGACAACCCGTGGGTGTGAACCTCCTTTCATTTTGCTTGCAAGACTTTCATTCATTTTTTATGTTTCACTTTTCATTATCATTAATCTTTCACTTTCATTATGATAATACTTTACGTATACGAACATAAACACACCACGTAAAGTCATATAATAATACATAATATGGAACATAAGAATAGGCCATAAACAAGCATGGAATAAACAAACACAACCATCAAATCAATCCAGGGTCAAACCCTAAAATTTCTATTTCCCAAAATTTTAGAAAAATTTTCTAAGTGTTCTAGGAGCATGAGCACTATGTAGGCGCATGAATCCTGCTTGGGCGCATCAACACTATGCGGGTGCACCAACACTTAGGCGCAAGAGAAACTTAGACGCATGAAGGCTATTTGGGCGCATGAACTTTACTTAGGCGTCTGGACACTAGCTTTGGGCGCATGAGGTACTGTTCAGGCGCATGACCTACACTTAGGCGCCTGAATAAACTAGTTGGGCGCATGGGGTACTGTTTGGGCGCATGGTCAGCACTTGGGCTTTTCTAAGTCAAATTTCTAGGCGCATGGGCCCTGTTTGGGCGCATGGCCAACTGTTGTTCATTTTTTTCAGAATAATATTCAAACCCAATTAGCATATGAACCTGTTCTAAACTTATTCCTATCATTCTAAGCAATATTATCACATAAACAACCATAAAACATAAAAGCACAAGCATATATACATACGGTTATACATATAAAAGTAATAAATCATTTTAACATGCATTTTCAGCCCCAAAATATTAAAAACACATAGAAACCGGGGTCTAGAACTCGTCTATTCCAAACTTGTGTGCACAAGAGTTCAAACACCTAAAACAAGCCAAAAGAAACAACCGAACACAAAAAGCACATAAATATCGGTTTTATGGTTGAAAACCCAACAAAACCGAACCAAGAACACATAAAACACTCACCAATTTGCGAATTTCAGCCTTTCTTCTTGCAAAAACTGAGAGAGCACTTCAGTTCTTCTTCTTCTTCTTCTATTGAAAAACAGCAGGTTGTGGGTGGTAGGAATGGGCGGCCATACTCTCAAATACATTAAAATATTTGAGTTTTGTACTCTTTACACTTTGGCCCCCTCTACTTTGGCTCCTTTTTGTTTTCTTCAAGATACTTTTATTTTCTTTTCTTATTGCTTTTCTTTTCTTTTATTTTGACAAAATTTCGGGTGGTACATGACGGGTGTTAGATGGTATGTTGATGGTTAGCAATGTGGTGAATTGGAATAAAAAGAAAAATAAAAGTTGTTTTTATTTCAAAATTGATTTAAAAAAGAAATTATAATTCCGAGCCCGAGCGTTAGGATTTGGTATCTATTACATCTATTATAGGATTTGGGGTGAAATGGTGTTCTTGGATAATAGTTTAATTAGTTTCGACTATGTAGCAAAAATACATGTTGTAAGATCACCTCACCCTATAAAAACTATTGTTAAGGTTCTCAACTACTTTTACTTGGTTTTGGGTTTAAAGATTAATCTTCACAAGTCTAGTTTGTATGGTGTGGGGCGTAGCGAAAGAAGATGCGGATTTTTTAATTTCCATAGAGGTTTAATCAGTCCTCGTTTCTTCCGTGCTTGGTGCTATCAATATTTACTTTCTTTTATTCTAGATGCATGTTAAATAGAAAAATACTTTAGAAGCTTTTCGTTAAAAATTGTTTTTTTAAGGATGAAAATAAAAGCTTAGGTGTAAATGGAATTTGGTTCTTGCGGATGAAGAAAAAGTGGTATTGATAGTTTGGATGCTTTAAATCTGGCTCTTTTTAATAGATGATGTTGAAGGTTTGTCAATAATTCTAGTTCTTTGTGTGTAAGGGTTGATAAATCTATGAGTAAATTACATGGATAGTGCTTATGGTATGTTCAAATTGTGATTTTGATCCCCAAGTTTGAAAAACTACAAACTTAGTCACAAAGTATGCATAAACATAATATGTTTGGTCTCTGAGTTGGATGGATGTTAAATTTTCCGTTAATTTTTTTAAAATGACCAATGTACCCCTAAATTAAAAATTACAAAATTAAAAAGCATAATTTAAAACCATCTACTATAAATGTGGGACGCACCACCCACCCACACCCTTCACTCCTTCTACAGCAACAAACTCCCGTCTCTCTTGCCGCCCACATATTCCAACCCATTTTTTGTCCATCACCATCTTGATCTCCATCGTGTAATACCACCATTGCTTCTGTCATCACCCACTCTCTCTCTCTCTACATATATATATATATATATATATATATATATATATATATATATATATATATATATATATATATATATATATATATATATATATATATATATATTGAAGGACCGGTTAAGAGATGGCCAATACAATCAGTCTCATAATGAGGAGAGTGTTAGAACACTTAACAGATCAAATGGAGAATCGGGTTTATGTAAATGATACTAAGAACACAAGTAAATGAGACAGAACTAAGAACAGACTAATATGATTTTCAAAAATGCTGTATATTGCTCTTAAGTTCTTTTACAAGTGTTACAAAGCATAAAAAGAAATACAAGGACCTGAGATACTTTATACTACATCCTACAGCCGGCCATACTTTGAAGGCGAGTTGGAAACATTAATCTAGACAACAAGATTAATGTAAAGTCAAAAGGCAGATTGCCTTTTAACTAGTAACTATGACATGCCATAGCTCACATCCTAATATATTATAAAAGAATAAAAGGTACAAAGTTGGAAGTTATAGACTCAAGACCATAATCTACAGTTTACTAAAGCATGGATCTTCTCACCAACTTGTATAAGTTGGTGAGTCTTCAGAGTTGCAACAGAAAGTAAGTCAGCTTTATGGAAAAGTAGATCAGAGAAAGCATGTCCTCTCTGTCCTCTGAAGAAATCAGTCTTCACTTCATTGGCTTCGGAAGACTTTGTCTTTGAAGCTTCGAAAGACTTCATCTTTGGCTTCGGAAGATTTGGTCTTTGGCTTCGGAAGATTTTACACTTAGAATAATTTCTGTGGTGAGTGTAACACTTCTGAAGTAACTTTGACCTTGTACATTAGTGCATGCATACGGGAAGCTCCTTGGTTGTTTTGGCTTCTATGGTTGCATCAGCCTTCTAATATAACCTTACAAACTCCTCCTAGGCTGATGCTACCAAAACAGAGAAGTTATTCAGATGTTGACAGTCCTCATTAGGATTAAGACCATACCTTTCTTCATCATCTGGTCAGGATCCCTCATACTCTTATAATATCTTCTCATGTCATGGAGATCATGTAGAGAAAGATCAAGCATGTCTTGCCAGAAATAGACATCTTGACCTCCTTGATCTCCGATGACATACCACCTGTTTGGATTAGCAGCAAAAGTCCAGGACAAGATGGGTCTTCCAGTTGCAAGAGGCTCTATTTCAGTTGGAGTTGGTTGAGCAGCCTTTTCTTGCACTACCTCAGGATGCTCTGACTCATCCTGAGGTGTAGAGGTGGATGCCTTGGTCTTCTTCTTGGAAACACTCTTCATGGCCATCCTTTTCCTTCTCTTTGAAGTCTTTAACTAAGAGGACTGGTCTTTAGCACCAGGTTGTTCTACTGTGTCTCTCTTAGTTGGGTTCTCTTCTCTCACAGGTTCAGAAGGAGAATGAAGAGGACCCTACTATGAATCTGAAGATGAAGTTGGCTGAGATGCAGCTCTAGGTCCAAGTTGTGTTGTCTCAGGGGGTTTAACCTTTACCTCAACTTCAGGTTGAGCTGGACTTGGTGGAGAATGAAAGTCAACAAGCTCTCCCTTCTTAATCTTTAACTTGATCACCCTGATGTGATCATCCATAGTGGATAGAGACATTGGACCAAGCCTCCTTCTGGAGAATCCATACAGCTTCAAGAAGCTCATCATCCTTTATCTATCAGCAGACTTCTTTTGGCTCTTTTGGATGATGGCTCTTGACTTTGCAGCTTCTTCCTTTAGTTTTCTCTTAGCAGCCTTTTGTTCCTTGATGACTTATTGCTCCAACTGCTTGAGATACTCAAATTTAACATACTCATATGATAAGGGAAGAAGTGCAGATGTCTGATAGAGTCCTGTGGCACTCAGGTAGTTGATCATGTTTAGTCTATCAGCTTCCTTGTCTACCTGAGGTTGTGTAGTTGCCACAGCCTCTGTCTCAGGACTTTCTTGAACTGGGGAGAGAGTAGGAGCATGCTTATAGAGCCTTTTCTGTCTCCTTTCTTCCATGTTTTTGAGAAGCAATGCTGCATCCTCTGCCTCCTTTCTCTCATTGGACAACTTCTTGTGAGCCAGTTCATTCAGTTCATCTAAGGGGAGAGAGAGTAGTTCATCCACATTGTAGTTTTTGGTCCCCAAGTAGTTTATCCTGGCTGCCCTCAACTCATCATCCTGAGTATTTGGCTTGGGGGTAGCCCTGATGGCAGCATCCATGAAGCCTGGAGACCCTTTTGAACTTTCTCCCCTTAGCTTCCTCTTTCTCTCTCTTTCCTCCTCCTCAATCTCCTTAAAAGTTAGTTTCCTTTTCCCTTTGTCACTCACAGGCCTTTGTGACTCTAGGTGGAGAGAGCTTTGGCCTTCATTGCTTGATTCAGTAGTCAAGCTCTGGCCAGAGAGAGGTTGTGAAGCACCTTCACCAGCTGGTGCCTCACTGAGGGTAATAGGTGCTAAAGAAGTTCCTGTCTCAAGGTTCACAGGTTCAAATTCTAGGCCTTCAGTCAAGGCTTCCCCTTTGAAGCTAATCTTAGGGTCCACCTCAACATCCAGTTAACCAAAATTCTTACCTGCTTGCCTTTGTCTATATAGTCTTGACCTCAGTTTTTATTCTTTAAACACCCTTTCTTGAAGCTTATTTGCTAATCTTGCAACGTGTCTGTTTTGACTTGGGTTGACAAGTGGAAGACCAATCAGATGGATGCTCTCATAGAAGCTCAGGTTGAAAAAGTTGAAAATTTTCTGTTGACCCTAAGATCTAGAGATGACTAGAGCTCTTCTATCAGTGTCATACCTCCATCTCATAATTGCATTCTCAGAGTGAGAAGATGGGGTAGGCATAGCTCTGGGAATGCCCTCCTCAAAAAAACTTTGTATGAGTGAGTCCACATCCATGTAGACTTGAGGAGGTTGCTGAGTATGGACCACTGCATGTGAGGGTGGTGAATCCTCAAAGTCCATACTCTGTGAAGAACTCTCAGGTTCTATGATTGTTTGGACTTTCTCCCCCTTTTTGGTAGCATCACCTTCTTGCACAGGTGAGCTTGGGGTTAGGTCTGTCATATCCATAGGTTCTTGTGGACTTGGTTGAGTTCTCCTAAGTGGTCTCTCAGCTAACTTGCCCTTGAGATCGGTGATCTCAAGTTGCTGGTCATTGACGCTCCTTCGTAAGACAGTCACCAGAGATTCCAGGTGACTTATCTTTGAGACTAGATAGGTGCATGTTTTTGTTAGTTTTTGCACCTTTATTTTCAGACTCCCTTCATCTTCATCAAAAGAATCATGGGGGATGAGAGAATAGGACCAAGGTCTTCTTGCTCATCACCAGCTCTTTGATCTTGGCTGCTGGATTTCCACTGCACCATGACAGCTACAAGGGTAGTGTCAATCGGCTGGGTTGCCATGGTTGAGGTCTTAATGATGCAGTCACTTGCTGAAGTGAGAGCCTCTTCCATATGGACCTCCTGAACAGGTTCAGAGAGATCCACCTTAGTAGTAGGTGGATGATGTGGGCTAGACATGGGAGAAACAGGAGTACTCATCTCTCCTTGAGAAGGGGTTGAGAAAAGAGACTCATGGTACTCACTGAAGCCCATGTCTTCATCATCATAGAATTCAAGGTTTGGGATTGGTTGTTTAGATCAAGAGGCTGGGGATGGTAACTATCCCCAGAAGGTTGTTCACTAGAGTTTTGAGACTCTGAGTGAAGGCTTAAGGCTGTGGGGATTGTGAGCTCATCAGGCTGAGCATGAGGAACCTCAGCACTGATCATTGGCTCTATAGGAGTGGTTTGCTCCTCAGGAGAAGTAGGAGCTCCAGTGTGCACTTCCTCCTGTATGGGTGTTGATATAGGGGCCTTCACAAACTGACTAGCATGTGCAGGGGTTCATTTGGATTTTCTTTGGTAGGTGATGGTTATTTTTGGCTGTATAGGTGGTTTGGAAGTAGAAGGTGTGGGTTCAATACTAGCTTGTGCTGCTAGATTGTCACCTTGAGCAATGAGCTCTAACATTTTTTGGATAAGGCTTGTTTCTACCCCTGAGAAGCCAACAGTTGGCTTCCTCATAGTCTTGAAGATGTCGGGCTTCATCTGTCCCAATTTTAGAACATTACCTATTCCCCTCAACTGTCGGGCTTCATCTGTCCCAATTTTAGAACATTACCTGTTCCCCTCAACTGTGAGCCTAGTTCATAGTTGAGAATATGCTGGACATATCTAGAGAACATGTAATATTCTAAGGAGTCCAAGTTTGCAAGTAAATTAATGTACACCAAATGTGAATACCCGAACTTGACCCCCTGAACCATCCCATGGACTATGTAGGAAAGGTCTTCTGGAACTTGGTCCCATCCTCCATGCTTGTTGGATAGACTGTGAATGACGACATGGATGAGGTATTTCCATTGAGAGGAAACCTTCCCTTTCCTGAAGGTCTTGACGGAGAAATCCCCTTCATAGTCCATCTGACCAAAGGTATGGTTAACAACAGAATTGGGAAAGGACAAATCACCTTTGGCATCATCCAGCCTTAGATGTGAGTTTATGGATGCTGGAGTGATGAAGATTGTCCTCCCCTACACTGTGGCTGACAGTGCCTTCTTCCCATCCATGTTGACCTCTTGATAGGTCCTCCAAAATTCCAGCAGCTGATCCTCATAGAGTGAAGGATCGATGGTGAGGGAGGTAAAGTAGTTTGACAAAGAAAGGAAATGACAAACCTCTGAGAAACCAGGATCTTTCTCAGAGTTCAACAGAGCAACTTGATTATGTTGCCTATGGAGATGCATGGAGAAATCGGGTTGGTTTCTACGATGAAGGTTGGCCATTTTGAGGTAGCTTTGTTGTGAAGGAAGATAAGAACAAAGTCGGTTTGTGGGTGAATTTAGGTTCGAAGATTTGCAGACGAAGAAGATAGTGAAAAGAGGTGGAACCGTTGAGAGAATAAATATGAAATGGATTTGAGACAAAGTTAATGCAAAAGAATAAACTTTGAAATCCCAATGTCGGTCCCACCTCTGAAAAAGTGCCTAAAAAGGTAGTTTTTTTGGAAGTTGAAAATCTTCCGAAGGTAATTTTGTCTTCGAAAGTTTTAAGACAAAGCTTCCGAAGCCAATTTTGGCTTCAGAAGATATTCATAGGTTTGTGAAAATTTTGCTTCGGAAGGAAAATACTTAGAGAATTTTCACTTTTGAGACATGTTTGGTTTCAGAAGAGATTAATACTTGAGAGTTTTATTCTAAAGGAATAAATCTTCCGAGACTTAATTGCTATCGAAAGAAAATTTTCCTTCAAATACATGTAAGTAGTTAGAAGCATATTTAAGCTTCGGAAGATATCTCAGAATTTCTTTCGAAGGTAAATTTCTCATAAGTAGTTGTTTGGCTTGAAGACATAATGTTCTTCCGAAGACAACTTGAAATTCTTCCGAAAAAAATATGTTTGGAAAAATTTTCAAAAATCTAAGGAATATCATTTTAAATATTTTCTTTCAAAATAAACGGGGCTTATGAAGGTGATAAAATAGACAACTTAGGACACATAGGTTTTAGAAATAAAGTTGATTTAAGTTTAAGAAAACCTACTCAAAGTTAATCATCTCAATAGCTGATACAAGATATTTGAATCTCTGTTCATCAAAAGCTTTAGTGAACTGATCAGCATATTATTCATTTGTGTTAACTTTGACTAGTTTGATTAATCCTTTTTCAAAATTATCTCTAATCAAATGATACGTGATGTTGATGTGTTTTGTCCTTGAGTGCTGCACAGGATTCTCTGTAATAGAGATAGCACTGTTGTTTTCTATGTGGATGGGAGTCTCTTTGAAGTTGAATCCATAGTCCAGCATCTGATTCTGAATCCAAAGCACTTGAGCACAACAGCTTGCAGTAGCAATGTATTCAGCTTCAGCAGTTGATGCAGACACACAAGATTGTTTCTTGTATTGCCAAGAGACTATCCTTCCACCAAGGAATTGACATCCCCCAGATGTAGACTTTACAGTCATGGGCAGCCACCATAGTCACTATCTGTATAGGCATATAGATTGAAGTCAGAATTCTTTAGATACCAAAGGCCAAACTTAGGAGCACCTTTGAGATATCTAAGAATTCTCTTGACAACAACCAGGTGTGACATATTGGGGTTGGCTTGGTATCTTGCACAGATGCATGTGCAAATATGATATCAGGCCTGTTGGCTGTGACATACATAAGAGACCCAATCATAGCCCTGTAGAGATGTTCATCCACATACTCACCATCAAGATCAAGTCCAAGGGAGTGGTTTCTGGCTATGGGTGTCTTGGTAACCTTATAATCAGTCAGGTTGAATCTTGTAAGTATGTGTTGTACATACTTTGACTGACTTATGAAGATGCTATTTTCAACTTGCTTCACTTGAATTCCTAGAAAGAAATTGAGTTCCCCCATGGCACGCATTTCAAATCTATTCTTCATCAGCCTTTCAAAGTCTTTGCATAGCTTTGGATTAGTTGATCCGAAGATAACATCATCTACATATACTTGAACCAGTATTAAGTCATCCCTGTTCATTTGATGAAGAGAGTTCCATCTATAGTACCCCTCTTATAGCCATGTTGACAGAGATACTGAGATAGTGTCTCATACCACTATCTTGGAGCTTGGTACAGCCCATAAAGAGCTTTATCAAGCTTGCAGACATAATCAGGATGATCTGGGTCTGCAAAGGTAGGTGGTTGTTTGACATACACTTCTTCATCAATCTCCCCATATAGAAAATCACACTTGATGACAAGTTGGTAGACCTTGAAATCCTTGGATGCAGTAAAAGCCAGGAATATTCTAACAGCTTCAAGTCTTTCTACAGGAGCAAAGATATCTGTGTAGTCAATTCCCTTTTCTTGTGTGTATCCTTGAACAACTAGTCTGGCCTTGTTCTTTATGACAAGTCCTTTATCATCCTTCTTGTTTCTAAAAACCCACTTGGTTACTATGGTAGTCTTCCATTGAGAAAGAGGACATAGGTTCCAAACCTTTTATCTTTTGAATTGAAGCAGCTCCTCTTGCATTGCTTCAACCCAACTTCCATCCTTCAAATCCTCATCAACTTTCTTTGGCTCTATCTGGGACAAGAAGCAAGAGTATAGACAAATATTTTTGTCATGGGTTTGTCCTCTTGTTCTCACCCCTGTATCAATATTTCCAATGGTGTTTGTGGTGGGGTGTGACTTGTGGATCCTGAGTTGAGGGATCACAATAAGTTGATTGGAATGATCTAAATTCAAGAAATTCAGATCTGGCAATGGAGTATCACCCATCACATCAGCACACTTATCAAGAGAGGCTTGATCCAATGAGTGTATGACATCATTTATGTTGTCTTCTATGGAGTGGTTATCAGCATCAAGAAATTCTTGATCACTGTCACCACTTCCATTTCCTCTTACATTTGAAGCTCCTTCACCTGATTTTTGAACCTCTGAGCTGGAATTTGTAGTCATCTCAGATGTATCAGCTGAATTTTTCATGTTTGTGCTGATAGGATCTTCACTTGCAAGGTTAGTTATCACTGGAGCTGAAGTAGTATTCTTGCTTGGTCTTCTCAGCTCAAATCTTGGGTTAGGATCTCCCTGTAGATCCTGAAACATTCTCACAAGATTTGTAAAACAGTTGGTAACTAAATCAAGATCAAAAAGCCAATCAGGACCAGAACCTTTCATACTAGGAGTGTGCTCATTGAAGGTCACATTAGCTGACTCCTTAACTACTCTAGTTCTGAGATTGTATACTCTATAAGCCTTAACTTGGGAAGAGTATCCAATAAAGTATCCATCATTTGATTTCTCAACAAATTTGGCTATTTGATCTTTGGTATTCAAGATGGTGCAAGGACATCCAAATGACCTGACAAAACCAACAAATGGTCTTCTTTTGCGCCACAGCTCATAAGGAGTCTTACCATGAGTCTTAACCACTAAAACTCTGTTATGCATATATCAGGCTGTGTTAACTGCCTCTACCCAGAAGGTGATGGGAAGTTTAGAGTCAGACAACATGGTTCTTACAGCCTTAATAAGAGTCATGTTTCTCCTCTCAGCAACACCATATTGCTGAGGAGTCCTGGGAGCACTATATTATCTTGTTATACCTTTGTCATCACAAAATGTGTCAAGAATTTGGTTCATAAATTCTGTTCCTTGATCACATCTTATGGTTTTGACCTTGTGATCATATTGATTCTTAATTTTCAGAATGAAGTTCTTCAAGATCTCAGGAGTCTCATCCTTAGTGCTAAGGAAAAAGACCTAAGTGAATCTTGTGAAGTCATCTGTGATCACCAAGCAATATGAGGTCCTTCCTAGACTCATCACTAATGGGGCTAAAGAGAACCATATGTAATAAGTGTAGGGGAGTAGTGATACAGTTTCTTTCCTTTGGCTTGTGAGACACTTTGTGTTGCTTCCCTTTCAGGCATGCAACACAGTGGTCATCACTTGTAAACTCTTTCTCTGGCATTCCAGTTACCAAATTATTCTTAATTAATTTATTCATGTTTTTAAAGTTTACATGGCATATTCTTTTATGCTAGAGGAAAGACTCATCACTATTTGCTTTAGATAGAAAGCAAGAAACTTCTCCTGAGGGAGATGTTTCCTACAGATCCATCTTGTACATGTTCTCTTTCATGGGGGCTCTGAGCAGGATATGCTCTTGAGGAATGACCACACCGGGCTTGAGAACAATGCACTCATGCTTAGTAAAGAGCATGTTGTGTTTCTGATCATACAATTGGGATACACTCAGTAGATTGTACCCAAGCTCTTTGACAAAGTTTACCTTTTCAATGCTAAGCTTACCATTTGTGAGTATGCCCCTTCCTGTAATGTAACCTCCCTAGCATCTCCTCCAAAAGCAACTGGCCCTCCATCAATTTTCTCAAAATTTTAAAGTAGAGAACCATTACCAATCATGTGCCTGGAACAACCACTATCAATGATATATACATTTCTCTTAGTCTTTAGTTGTTTCTACACAAGAAAGAAGTGGTTAGTTATATTTGGAAACCTAAGCCTTATTGGTCTTGGGCTTATCAAAGTGATTTGAAGACAATGCAATAGTAATTGATCCTATGTTCAAGTTTTGAGGATCATCAGCTATTGTAGATGAAGAACTTTCAGTCACTTGGTCTTCCATCATCTTCCATACCATCCTTAGAAGATTAGACTTGACCTTCAATACTTTGGAAGTTTTGACAACTTTGGAAGTTTTGGAGACTGGACCTTCGGAAGATCTTGCTTTCACTGCAGCAAGCTTCAGTACTTCGGAAGCATTCCTTTCTTTTGAGACCAATTTTTCTTCCGAAGGCAAGTTTTCACTTGTCTTCTTTTTCACCTTGGAGCTTTAGAAGGGAAATGATTTTCCTTCCGAAGCTAGTTTTTCTTTCTTCTTCTCAGAAGTTTTCTCTTTAATCATATGAATAGTACTTTTAGGATTATAGATGCAATCCTTAGCAAGATAAGAAGTACTATCACACATGATGCAATCCATTTGCTTCCTTCTGAGAGTCTTCTTTAAAGAGAAAGACTGAACTTGATCACTTTCCACCTCCATCTTCATCTTCACAGATGATGCAACAAGCTTTTTAGGGTGAGGCTTGCTCTTGGAACTGGATGGTTCAGGCTGTGTAGCAATGGTACACAGCTGATCAGCCTTCTTCTTTTCACTAGAATGAGTTGGACATGAACTAGAACTTCTGGTACTAAAGTTCATAGTTGAGTCTTCAGCCTTCATCACTTCAAATCCTGCATTGATAAACACTTGTTTCTGCTTAGAGTTGAAATTGGCCTTGATCTCTTGAGCCTTCTTTGATTTTCTCTTTGCTTTCCTGATCAAGTTCTTCCTCTTTGACTTAGTCATCCCAGATTCTTTTCTCTCCTCAGGAGAATAGTGATTCTTCTTTGGATGATCTTCTTCACTCTTCTCAAAATCATCCTTCACTATCTCCTCTTCATCCTCTTCATCTATAGGGTCTATAAGGGGAAGCTCATCTTCACAAGTTCGACACCTTGGAGATCGTACAGACAATAGAGTGTGTGAAGGAGCTATTGTAACCTTTCGTGTTTTCGTTAATTGATAGTTAACCTTGTTATGTTCTGGTAAGGACCATTTATGTCATTTAAGAAACTATATGGGTTGTTTATGAATGTTTCTTTTATGATGCATTAATTCATTAATATATGAGTTAATAATTTGTTTTAATATAATAAAACATAATAATAATAGTTAAAATAAGATAAAAATAATAATAATAATAATAGAAATAATAATTTATAAGAGTTAAATAATTAACAAGTTTAAAACTTAAAGTTTAATTAAGTTAAGGGGTCTTTAAGACAATTTACAAACTTAAAATAGAAGTTTTGTATTTAAAATAATAATATGTAAACTACAGGGACTAAAGCTGTAATTTAGTTTAAACTAGAAATAAAACTTTGGATTAAAAGGTGTAATATTAAAACCTCAGGGACCAAAGGTGTAAATTGTAAAACCCAACCCCCAAACACCCGATTTTCCGGTGGGAGCTCCGGCCGAGCTCCGGCCACCCCCAAATCGGTCGATATACCCGAATTTAACTCAATTAAACCACACCATTACAGTCGCGGAACCGTTTCGAACTTGAACACGCACCTTAATTGCGTTTAGACGTCGGTTATGAACCCAATCGGTTTGAATAACCGAAGCTTTTAATCATAGAGCCGTTCGAACATTAAAACTCAATAATAATCAAATTAAATGTGTCATAATCGAACGTTTAACTAATCCTAAGCTGCCATCAATCTCAATTTCACCTGAAACTCACACGAACATCACATTCGATCATCCCCTTCATCGCGACCTGCAACATCAGTGTTCTTGCATCTCCAGTCATTCTAAATTAAAATTCATAAAGGGCTTTCAATCACCGAGACCAGTAGAAGCTATCTGTGCAACTAATTTGGTTATTAACATCATTTACAACCCGAACCAATCTCGACATAGCCGCGACTTGTTCTTCGTCTTGCTCACCATCGATTCGACGCTGATTCGGGTAATTAAACATAGTTATCTACTCGTTTTTACATGGGGAACAAAAGCCCCATGATTTTCATCGTTATCAATATCGATTTATGCATCAATTTGGTCCTAAATCATTCTAGGGTTTATGTGATTTGGGGATTTCTTCTGATTTATGTGTTTTAAGATAGGGGAACTGGATTCCAGCAGGCATAGGCTACCCAGCCTACTGGTTAAGCGCGTGTTACCCCATCCTTGAGGTCCCGGGTTCGAACCCGGGCACCCTCAACCTATTTTTTTAAGGGTTTTCTGCAATTATTTTAATTACAGAAATTTTTAATTATTATAAAAATCAATTTTTGTAAACTTTAATTAATTTAAAAGGGACCAAATTATTTTCTGCAATTTTTTTTTAAAAAAAAAATTAAATACTTATATAATCTTTTAATAAAACAATATAACAAGATTATTTTTAATTATTTCTTATAAAATGGATTCAAAATGATAGTCTAACTTAATAAATTATTATTGGCCCAAACGTTAATTTTAGTTTAATCGTGTTATTTAAATAATCATAGAAATTATTTACACTTTATATTTAATTATTATAAATGCTTTAATTATCTAATGGTATAATACTTTTCATTGAAATAAAATATAAGTGATTCCATTGTTAAATTTTATCTAAATCAAAAAAAAACCCCAAACCTCACTTGAAACCCTAGTTCACGTTTAATCGTTAATCTTGTTGTTAAGCTTAATCTTGGAATATACACATTTAGGTAACTTGTAAAAGAAATCATTGGAGCACCATTTACATTACTCGATATTACCTTTAACATCAACTTATATCATGTGAGTTTTCCATGCCCCTTTTTACTTTATTTCACACTTTTTGGGGTGAAACATGTTAACTTTATGAACTTGCACTTGTAAACATCTTGATACTTGTAAATGCACGAGCAATTCATCTATGAACTTTGTCATGGTTATTTGTAATATTGTGAGCTTTATATGATGAATATTATATGTTGACAATCATTAACTATTGCTAGCCTGGCGACGTCATAGATCTATGGGCCTGACAAGCCTATTTGGTGCTAAAGCCGAGGTTATTGCCGGCTCCTAGTGTCGTATTCTTGAGCACTATGGGAACCAAGTACACTTAGCTAATCGTTAAACTTGTAAATGATATTCTTGGTCAAGGTTTGATTGTAGCTATATGTTATCTATAAACTTGCTTATTTCATAACCATTGACATGAATTGCTACTTGTAAACTTTTATATATATATATATATGTATGCTTAACCCATGGAAACTCACCAACTTTTAAAGTTGACCCTTTTATTTTTAACATGTTTCAGGAAATGCACAAGGTTGATGATTATCTTTGAAGCATGCCTACACCTAGGATTTGGACCTAGAAAAAAATAAATAAAATAACTTGAGACTTGAAAGTTGAACTTTGTTTATCTTTGTTTGTTGAGACATTTGGTTGTAAGGTTTATTTCAACTATTGAATTTTTATATTTACAATTTATGGTAGTGTTATGTGGCTGTGAACAATCTTAACCCTCACATCTCGACGTTTCCGCCGTTAAGGTTGGGGTGTGACAGCTATCTCAGTAGATCCCAGTCCCTACTTATTCCGATAACAAACTTTTGCATGCAAGGATAAGTATATCATGTTCTTGAAGGTCTCTTCTTTAAGAACACACTTTTCTACCCTGGCTTTGCTGATCACATGCTCAGCCTGGCATTCAGTTAACTTAGTGATGAGATCTTTGATCTAAGTCCTGTAATTGGTGTGTTCATGCTTAAGAGTTGAAATTTTTTTCTCTAAATCTTCTATTTTACATTTGTAATCATTTTCAGCTCTTTTGAAATCAGCTTTTAAAATGTTTAAGAACTCAAGATCAGTTCTTATCTCTAAGTTGTAAGACCTAAATCTGTTAACTTTAGCAATAAATTTCCAATACCTTGGCTTCTTCATGATCTGCCATTAATGCTTGGTTTGGAGATGTATTCTCAACCTGAAAGCTCCAGTCAAAGCCTCATTCTTCAACAGCAACTGCAGCTTGCTGCTTGGGCTTCTTATTCTGGGGAGCTCCATCAGTGTAGTTTAGTCTGGTTTGTGCTTGGCCACAATTTGTTCTTGGTGCCTTGCACTCTTTAGCAAAGTGTCCCATTTGGTTACTGTTGTAACACTTTACTTTGCTTTTGTCCAACCTAAACTTTCCACTGGTTTCATTGCTAGGAAACTTCCTCCCTGTCCTCTTGTAAAACTTCTTGGCTCTATGAGCGAGAAGAGCCATCTGCTGGACTATTTCTATGTACTCCAGATCATCTGGATGGATACAGTCCAGGTATTCAAAGGTAAAGAGAAAGTTGCCTATGCTTTCATCAGTAGACAAAAGGCTTGTGAAGAGCTTGTCTCTTGGAATGGGCTTCCTTGGATGTAGCTCTTTCTTGGTGTCTCCGGGAAGGTGATGAAAGGACCCTTTTGTGAGTTGTCAGGGTAGAAGATGAGATGATGCTATGGTTCTCTGCAATCTCTTTCAACCACATGAAGGGCTGAACTCTGCTGATTGTTGGAGTTATCAGATGGATTTTGCATGTTCATCTCCATCTGATAGCCACTGAGGATACCATACAACTCAGTGAGAGTAAGGGTCTTAAGGTTCTCAGTCCTCTTAATGACCACACAATAGTGTGTCCATTGTCTTGGAAGAAAGGACATGAACTTCCTCACAATGTCCCTGTTCTCAAGAGTTACTCCAACATCCATTAGAGTATCCATAATCTCAACATACCTGAAGTATTGTTGAGTCATGGTTTCACCTGCCTTAAAGGTGAAGTTCTCAAAATGCTGCTTCAAGAGGTCATTCTTGTTCTCTTTTTCTTCATTTGACCCCTCATACATCAGCTTTAGTACATCCCATAGTTGCTTGGCAGTCTTTCACTTCTTGAAGCCTCTGTAGAAAGAGTTTGGAAGAGTGGTTTGGAGGGCGGTCATTGCCTTCTGATCTAAGTCTATCTTCTTCCAGTCTTCTTCAGAATAATCTACCACTTCCTTTGGTATCATACCACCACCAGTAGCAGTTGAAGAGGTGGATGGTACATGAGGTCTATAGATAACAGATCCCCACATCCTAGAGTCTTGAGACTTGATGAAGCCTTCCATTCTTTAGCACCAAGTATCAAAGTCATCAAGAGTGATCAGTGAGACTTTGTCATAGTAACAGTTTCCATATCAGCCTTTATAATAGCTTCCATTTGAGATGTTAAAGTGTTTTGTGAAACTGATGGGATTTAAGATGGTGAGATCTTACAATCAAGAGCCTAAAAAGCTCTGATACCAATCGTATGACTGGTTAATGGATGGTCAATACAGTCAGTCTCACAATGAGGAGAGTGTTAGAACACTTAACAGATCAAATGGGGAACCGGTTTTATGTAAATGATACTAAGAACACAAGTAAATAAGACAGAACTAAGAACAAGAACAGACTAACATGGTTTTCAAGAATGCTGTATATTGCTCTCAAGTTTTTTTACAAGTGTTACAAAGCATAAAAAGAAATACAAGGACTTGAGATACTTTATACTACATCCTACAACCGGCCATACTTTAAAGGCCAGTTGGAAACATTAATCTAGACAACAAGATCAATGTAAAGTCAAAAGGCAGATTGCCTTTTGACTAGTGACTATGACATGTCATAGCTCATATTTTAATATATTATATAAGGATATAAGGTACAAAGTAGGAAGTTACAAACTCAAGATCATAATCTACAGTTTACTAAAGCATGGACCTTTTCACCAATTTGTATAAGTTGGTGAGTCTTCAGAGTTGCAGCGGAAAGTAAGTCAGCTTTATGGAAAAGTAGATCAGAGAAAGCATGTCCTCTCTATCTTCGAAAGAAATCAGTCTTCACTTTATTGGCTTCGGAAGACTTTGTCTTTGAAGCTTCGGAAGACTTCATCTTTGGCTTCGGAAGATTTGGTCTTTGGCTTCGGAAGATTTTACACTTACAATAATTTCTGTGGTGAGTGTAAAACTTCCGAAGTAACTTCTATCTTATACATCAGTGCATGCATGCAGGAAGCTCCTTGGTTGTTTTGGCTTCTATGGTTGCATCAGCCTTCTAATATAACCTTATATATATATATATATATAAAATATATATACATATATATATGTGTGTGTGTGTGTGTGCGTGCGTGCGTGCGTGTGCGCGCGTGCGCGTGTGTATGTTCTAATCTTTTCATAACACCACTTCTCATGTCGCTACCACTGCTCAACTGGTGATGGCGACGGTCAAACCTCATTTATCCTCAAGATCTGAAACATGACGGCTATGATCACAACCCACTACACCCAGATAGCAAAGCTTGGTGTCGACACTATTGTTTTACTTATTTAAGATGTTTGTGGCGTGGCGAAAGTGGTTGTTATGGGGGGCTGCTCGACATTGCCTGCAACCATCGCTACATATCTCTATCTACATCTGGGTTTGTTCATCACAGATCTCCCTTCTCCCACATGTCAAATTCTATTCGCTTCTGAATCTCTAGTTCAAGCTTCCTAATCGAGGGTTAGATGGTAGTTTTTATATGGTTGTAACGGGAGGAGGGTGGTGGTGATGAGAGGATGGTGGTGGTGCTGGTAGGTTTATGTGGTGGTGGTGGTGGTGGTGGTGGTGATGTATTCAGATTGGTTAATTGGGGTAAGGTGGTGGGTCCCATAAATATTTAAGTACTTTATATTTTATATAATTATTTTGAATAGTAAGGTTATTTTGGTCATTTCACATAACTTAACGGAAAAAGATAACTGTCCGTCCAACTCAGGAACCAAAACTATTACGTTTATGCATACTTTGGTACTAACCTTGTAATTTTCCAAACTAGGGGACCAAAACCGCGATTTAAACATACAGGGATTATCCGTGTAATTTACTCTAAATCTATTTATAGAAGTTATGCCGAGACGTTTCAAGCTTTAAGACTCATTTAAGGAGGTGAAGTTTAGAAAAGAATTGTCGTTGTTTGCTTAAAAGTTCACGAAGTAGAAATAATCTCTTATTCGATTTTAAAAAAGTGGGAAATGGAGTTAATACTCGGTTGTGGTCGGGTGTTTGGTTGGGAAATTCGACACTTTCCAAGACATTGACGAAACTTTTTTAGTTGAATCAGTGCAGAAACGAATTTATAGTTTTCTCCTTTCGGATGGTAAGGTGGTGACTAGATGAAATAGATTTATCTAAGGGCAGTGAATATTCTAGCTTGGAGGCTTTTTTTAAATCGTTTTCTGACTAGACTAAATTTTGTTGTTAGACATCCATTCGTCTTTGTGCCTGTTATATTTGAATAAAGTTGAGACCGTGGATATAGCTCTGGGGAATGTATTGTTAGTAGAATGTGACTTTCGATTAATAAATGACCACATATTGATATTCATCCGCCTTTTACACCTTCTTCCATTGCAAACCGAATTGGCTCTTCAAGACTGTTATGGAGCAAGAAATATCTCATAGATGTTATTGTTATATCTGTTTGGTAGGTGATTTGGAGGATGTGGAATGATTCGATTTTCTCTAAAAATAACAAATCCAAGAATGAGTTATTATTTGATGATATGGCTAACATGTGTTTTTATGGTTTTTGAGTCGGAATCGTAAAATGTAATACGTCTTGGATCGAGTGTCTACTAAATCCACTAATATCTTTGGAAGATGTCTCTTTTCTTACTTGTAAAGGACTAATTGTCAGGAAATATTTTATGTATATTTGTCATTAAAACAATGTGTGATACATCTCATGATAGAGTGAAATAGGTAAGCAACTTAGTTGCTAGCCTAAATAGTTACTCACAATCTTACAGTATGAGATTGATTCTTATTCTTATAGCCGTCTTCCGGTGAATCTATGTGAATACAGTTGGGTCTATGGCTACCAAGAATGAAGGATATGTTCATGCCTTAGTTTTCAATCACCTTTGGGTAGAAAGGGCAAACTAGGTTGTCTACTTGTTTAACTAGCTGTTCATCATATCCAAAATAGGAAGTAGGAATTTAGAGAGAGAATCCTTTTTGTATTCATAAGAGATTGAAAATACATAACATAACAAATGATTACGTGCTCTAGTTTCCAATCGAGATGACGGTCTAAGCTTCCCATGTTTACCATATGCAGCTCTGTTTTTTTATTTATTCTATGGGTGCTGATATAGATGTTGGAACAAGAGCTGACTTACCTGCAAGAGGTCTAGAAGAATCGCAGGACATCAAAAGTAAGAAGTTTCTTATTGGTTTTTCTTTCTCACTCTCAAATAGGTGAATTTGGTTCATTCAATTCATAAGGAGAAGAATGATGGGAATGAATGGGAAGACTGGAGTAGTCTTTTTATTAACGGGAAGGAATTAGTTTCCACTAGCCTCATTCGAAGAATGAAGGATAAAAGGCTTACTGTTTAGGTAGGATAGATCGATGTGGTCCAATGGCTAAAGCTTGGCGGCTTCTTGTAGACTTACTTCTCTTTAGGCTCCGAGGTTATTTATTTTTTATATTTATTTTTTCGGGTCAATGATTGAGTCCAAACTCACCTAAAATGGTGTAGAAAAGCAAATCTACCACATCAAACCTCTTGTTTAGGAGCCTTAAATTCAAGTTTCCCCACCTTCACCCTATGACTTCAAAGTGCTTTCCTAGCTCGCCTTCGCTCATATCATGGGGTTGTGTTCAATATGATCTTTAGCCTTTCTTCATAAGATCCTAAGTACTGAAATGCCTAAATTCCGTGTTCAAGTCAGGAATACGATCTTTTAGGGCAAGAATCCTTATATCTAATTGCCTGAAATCCCTCTCATGTCAATAAGGGAGAGGTTGGGAGATAGCACTTAGCTTGTTTGTTGCTTGCCTGTGACTTGACTTTACTATACTCCTAATGTATAATAGTAAAATTTTTCAAAAGAAAGAAATATTAGAACGATAATAACCAATGAAGACCTTGGCCTATCAAGTCTGCTTTTCTTGATGAAACCCCGCAGAAGAGCCAAAAACTGAAACCAATCATCAAAGTAAGCCCAAGCCCCCCACAAAAAGGATTCATTGTCATGTAAATTAAGCTATTTCCTTACTCAATACATTCTATGAGAACAATTATTTTTTTATCAACTCTCATTGCTTTAGGAGGGGGCAACCCTCTCTTATCTGTGTTTTCTCTCTCTTCTGTCGTGTTTGTTACTGGCTGGCATGGATGGGTCGTCACTTTGGTTGGAGCGTTTAGTTACGTGTTCCTCCTTCGCTTTTGACTGTGCCACCATGAGCTGCTGAACTGCTTTCGCCTCTAGGGCTAGTCAAAAGAACATGCCAATGATTATGGTTGAAAAGAATAAATACTTACCTTTGTTTATAGGTAAATAAATTGCGGTTTTGATGCAACTTGGAAATTAAATAAGCAACCATAAACATTTCAGATGTGGCCTCAACATAATATCTTATGTATGGAAGATCACCTAGGGTTACTGGATTCCTCATGTTTGATTATCAGCATAACGTGAGCTATGGTCCATAGGTTCGCACTTGATTTCACATCTATTGGTTTAGAGTAACTTGTGAAACATTACTTGGTCTTGATGTTGTTTCACGTAGAATAATGTTTCAATCTTTAATGTTTTTTGTTTTAATGTGTCAATGTTTCTAATGTTTAGTATTTCCTGCATTACGTTATATGTTCAATGTTTTATGCTTCTGTTTCACGTTTCATGTTTCGTTTATTATTGTATAATAATGTTTTTAGTTTTATGTTTTACCTTAAACTTTATTTTTTAGTTAGTTTAATACTATTATATGTTAATTCATCTAATATAAAAAATAAAAAGATAAGGAGGTACAAAAATTCAAAATATTTATGTGGTTATTATGGGAAAAAGTTAATAAAAGATTAAAAGGTCACATATCCTCTTCTGACGGATTCCCTTTCAAAAGTACCGAAAGTGTCCAAATTTTGGTCATAAAAGATTTGGTAGGACTCATGTATCGTGTATGCATCGCATATTCTCATAGATCCCACTTTTAATTTAATTTACATTTACATTTTTCTTGTTTTTTACTATATATTATGCTTGAGATTTAAAATTGTTTGATTGATACGGAAGAAGAATTATGTTTTAAGTGCAAAGAAATTAACTTGGGATTCAAAATTTTACTAATCGACAAATAAGAGGAATAAGATAACACCATCATTGTATTTTGACTCCCTTTTTCAATTGCATATTCTAAGGGAAATTATTGTTTGTCATCTATCATATTTAGTAAAGTTACATGGTTAGTGATCAACTTGCAAAAGTGTATGAGAAGGACAGCAAAATGATTAATATAATATCGTTTTGTTGGGAAAGAAATGGTGAAAATTTATATGTATTTATGATATATATCATATCCCATATCATAATTTTCTATGAGTGTACTTGTCCTTTTTGCTACAAACTAAATTGTGTTTAAAATTAAACCTGGATGAGTAAGATGCTGATGCTTAAAATTGGGTATGTAAAAGTATGAAATAAGTTTAAAGTTTGAGTTAAATCTTACGTTATGAGAGGATGAAAGTAGTTAAAAAAAAACATCTTTCTTGGATTTACATCCACCTATGTGCATTGGTGCAAATTTTATGTGAATGACGTGCACAAATCAAAATCGTTGGGTACAATAATCAAAAACAAAAAAGACCATTGTATTTGTATGACAATGTTCTCGCATCCCTATTTCTTCTATTTTGGAGTTGAACAAAAACACCTTATTTACCTCAAAAACCTTTTTTAGTAATCCACCTATATCTAAACTGATTCTCCCTCTGCATCTAACAAACTTAAACTTATGTTTTAAGCATTAAGAGGTACACTTTAAACATCAAGAACACAAAATAATAATCAATTACATACATTAGTACATATACATGTATACGTTCAAAGCCATTTAGTTTGAAACCTGAATGTGGGATTTCATGCATTCATATTAAAACCTTTAATTACAATCACTAATTATCTTGTCATTTTAGTTCAATTTCAAGAGAAGAAAAAGAAGGCTGCAAAACATTGTTGTTTAGTTTCATTATCTGGATTTGTAAGTGATAGTCCAGTGATAGCCCTCTGATTCATACTGTTTTAATTTTTTATTGTACATAGCGTTATCAAACACACTAGAGACTTTGTACATTCACATCATCGTGTTTTTTTAAGCTTTGGCTTGGCTCCATTTTGATCATTTAAGATCAATGGATGCAAGTCGGGGCTGTTGATGCCACTGTTTTGCTCGTTGCCATTTCTTATGAGTAGCATTTGTAACTGCTCTATTGTCGCTACTCGGTTAACTCTAATGGGTAGCAGTTGTGACTGCTCAAGTGAGGCAATCCACAGTGTTGATTTCTTAATAATAGGCTTGCTAAGCAGTATCCAATGCTTGGGCGTGAATAAGTAGTTGCCACCGATGCATTCCTAGTGCTGTCGCGCAACAACATTCTTAGTGACAAGTTCTTGTTAAGCAGCTGAAACAAAAAGATTACAGCTTCATTCAAAACCAACTAAACCAAATATATTTCATCGAGAACGTTTTGTACAATCCATTTTTTTCGTTTAATATTAAGTAAATGATGAGGTAGCTTTAATTTTTTATTTAGCGAATGATAATAAGATGCTCTTTAGATGAAAAACACCATAATTGATAGCAATTTTCTCAAACACAAACGCTTTTTCCAACACTTTGGCATACATATTAGGCTTGGTGATCAAGTCTGACAGTACAATTAGCTTACAATTGTAGTACCCTAAGAGAAAAACGATTTCAAATGAAATTTTCGAAATTTGTTTAAGGAATACGTGCCTAACACATTGCATCATCAAATCGTCGAATCATCATCTACTCATTGTACTGAATTTATTTCAATTGTAGTTGTACTCTAGTTCTGCGTTCGTGTTGATTTTGTTTTCCTTTTATTACTGTGTTTGTTTATTAATTTATGAGCGGCATCCCTACATTATTTTAGATAATTTCATAACAAGTATGATATAATTTATATAGTTACGAGAATTTATATACTGGATTGAATCATTTTTATCTTTAAAATTCAAGGACTTGAAAATAAATTTACAAAACCTAAATCCCACGGATAAAAATATTATTATAATTATTGTAGTCACTTTTTGTAATGGAAAATGTGTGACCCACAAAAAGGAAAAAATTACGATAAAAATTACAAAAGTAGAATAAGCTAACGGATCTGTAACAATGTAACTCATCTCCTTCATTTCCATTACTTAAAACCAGATTATCATGTGAGCATCTTTAACATCATACAAGAAGACAATATTAACTAAGTGGGATCCAAATGGCAAAAGGAGTCCGTACGCCATTGTAGGGTTTTATGTCACATGCATTATTTTTATTCACCAGTGATGCAACCCGAATCTCTCCGTCAAAAGGATGCATAGAGTTCGTTGTCTATCAGTCACATATAGAGGTGTACAAACCGGTTTATAGGACCAAACCGGTTCGGGTTTCAAACCGGTCCGGTTTGAACCGATTTTTTCTCAACCGGCTTGAACCCAAACCGGTTCAGTTCCTAACCCGGTTTCAAGCCTAGAAATCTCAAACTTATGAAGCCGATCCGGGCTGGTTTGAAAACCGGTTCGGTCCCAAACCGGTTCGGGTTTTTTTGTTTTTTTTAAACCAAAGTAATTAATTATAAATATATTTAGGGTAAATATGATACATTTAAGGTAAATCCAAAGTAATTCATTTATTATACATGAAAAATTAACTATGATTATTTGTTTTTATTTATAAATATTAAAATATAAAACATTACAAAAGGCTTAAAATTAAGTTTATTCAATAATTTAACTCTTAAAAATCAAAGATTACATAAAATATAAAATAAAGATACTATTTCAAACATATAAACAATTCAAACGACGTAAAATTTTAAAAACTAAACATTTAAGCTAGTCATTCTTCGTTCGTTCGTTGCATATTTGAATACTTTATTCTTTGCCACCAGAACCCGAGCTATTACAAAGGTACTCATCATATGCCGCTTCATCATCGGTCATTCCGGATGTCAATCCACTGTCTATTTCATCTTCATATTCCAATTCTCCTTCAAGTGAGCATTTGTCTTGTATTCTTTCAGCTGCATCAAAATAATCCTTCAAGCAAATACACATTTCAACTGCTTCGGGATTGAATCGGGTTCTTCGTATTGATATAATCCTGCCACTAACAAAAAAAGTAGATTCCGAAGCTACCGTAGAAGCTTGGACGGTTAGTAAATCTTGGGCCATGGTGGATAGGGTGGGAAATTGATATTCCTTACCTTTTCACCAATCCAACAAGTCAAAACTTTCAAAATTTTGTGGATTTATGGTGGATAAAAAGTTTGTTCCACTATACCTCCCGAGTTCACTACTCAGAGTGTTACCATGTTGACGTTTTTTACATTCATCTCTTAAAATATTATACAAAGCAAACATTGGATCACTTGAACCTTCATCATGTGCCGCATGCCTTATAGAATCATGTATTTTTGATGTTTCATCATATTTTTCTAAATAAACATCAAACATTTGGCCTAAATATGAGTTAAAATTAGCTTTTACACTTTGATCTTAATATGGGTTTTCTTCTTCTAAATCCAAATTAAAGTAATTTTATCAAGTAAAGTTTCAACCCCTGACGTATTTAAGCAAGGGTTTAAGGCAGTGGCACATGTAATAACCGGAGGCATTTTTTTAAAATATTTTCTAAGTTTTTCTTTCATTGGTGGTATCATATTCGAATGAGGTCTACCCCTAAACGACAACTCATTTAATTTTGAAGTCATTAAGTAAATTTGGGGAAGTACTAATGGACTCGTTGGATAATAAACTCCAAAAAGACAAGTAGTTGCGGTTTTAAAAGCATTAAGCATTTTGGTTATTTCTTCAATAATAGCTCAACCCGATGGATGGTAAGTCGAAGCCTTTCCACGACTCACCAAAGTATTGTGAAAGACTATTAAACTTTTTTTTTGCTCAATAGCCTTTTCAAACATATTACAAGTCAAATTCTATCTTGTAGGTACGTCCCAATTCAGACCTAAACGTTTGGAATTTATGTCTTTACAAAACTTGCGATACCTACTATATCTTCGGTTACTGCTAAAAATGTCATGTTTTTACTGTTTCAATAGCTTTTAGACCTTCTTGAACGGCTAAGTTTATGATGTGCGCAATACATCGACTATGAAAAAACACACCATCAAAAATTGGTTTATATTTTAATTTTAAATGTTCTATCGCAAGTGTATTATTTGACGCGTTATCAAAAGATATCGACAAGATTTTGTTTTCGAGTTTATATGTTTTAATAACCTTGTCAATAAGATAAAAAAATATTTTTGACCGGTGTGAGGATAATCAAACAATTTAAACGCAATCGTACGTTTCATCATTTGCCACGAATCGGGTTCAACCCAACAGGCGGTGACACAAATTTACGAGTCCAGTGAACCGTGAGGAGTCGACCAAACGTCACTAGTTAAGTTAACACCGGTTTGTAAATTTTCAAAATAAGATATTAATTTATTTTTAGCTTTTTTCACATTTTTAAGCAATCTCTTCTAAGTGTAGCACGACTTACATGTATGTATCGCGGTTGGAGAGTTCATTGAATTAGCTGAGTCAAACTTTTATTGTCGAAATGTTTGAATGGCAAGCTTTCTTGAATTACAAAATGCACCATTTGCTCACGAACCACATCAACGTCATAAGCCTAAACATTCCCTTCACTTGTCATCGAAGCTTGACCTCGAGACGGTTAACCTTTCAAATCCTTACAATACTTATTCGTAATGTGGTTTTTCAAAGTTGTATTTGCATCATTTTTGAAAAACTTATGACAAAACTTGCAACGAGCTTTGTTTGGACCGCTAGTTATTTGACATAAATCGTAATTGCAACATATTTCGGGGTTCGTATTCGTAGGCAGAATTGCTACCACCACGTTGCTTAAAGAAGCATCACAACCGACGGATGATTGAGCACTTGATGAAGCCATTTTGAAATGGACGAGAGTATTGAGAGTTTTTTTTAATTGAATGAGAAAATTGAACGCTTTTTAGAATAGAGAGCGTTTTTTAGAGTAGAGAGCGTTTTTGAAACCGGAACGGTTTGAAACCTGCTTCAATATATGAAGCTAAAAACCAGTAGAGGAACCGGTGGTTCGGACCGGGTCGGGACCGGTTTGGGCCGGAAACCTGTTTCCTAACCGGTTTTTTTGATCATGTCTAATCACATAAGGAGGAACCAATTTCTTACACAAGTTTATGTCGCTAGATCATAAGTCATTTGATCATAGACTTGAAAATTGGAAACATAAATAGACCCCGCATCATTAATTAACAAGGCGTGTTAATCGTACATGTACAATTTTACTTGATGAATCTTGTTTAATTTGTCAAATTAATAATACTCCTTTATTTTCCATTTAAATAATAATAAGAAAACATCCCTTTCAAGTTTTAAAGATGAAAATTTATGAATAGCCAACCCTTTAATTAACCCTCTTCATGGCACATGTAATGCATTATTTCTCTTTCCTCTAAACACATGGTCTCCATCTTTAGGCAAAAAGGAAAATAAAAAGAAACAGATACTGTCATTAGTGGAGTCTGACTTTGACTACTATACATGAAGTTGACCTAAAAAAACATGTAATATACAATTATCCACTAATTTAAAAGATACCATCCATTACATATGATTAAAAACTAATAAAACCGTTCTTTGAAAATGACTCAAAAATGACTTAGTGACAACAAACGTTTGCAAGTATTTGAATATAATTTGTAGAAGGTGTTTCTTCCGATCTACTTGACACGTTTCGTTTCTATATTGTCTTTTCACAATTATTTATTACCAACTGTTATCTTAAAGTATAGTCTGAATTGACAAGTTCTAAACTTTTCACTTATAGGCATCATGTCCATGTAAATTGAGACCATTCGTGCAAAGTAAGTTAACATTCGGTTTATATTCGGGAATCATTAGCAAGTTTTCAACTACTTTACGCTTCTAATAATAATTAAATTTTATAAGATTAAATAAATGAACATATGCTAGCTGTTATAAAAGTTGATAAGAAACTAGCAGTTTGGATAAATGATTTACATGAATAATATTACTTTTGCAACAAAAACCAAAGTATGACTTGAGAACTTCTTTATCGTATATCTATAAAGTTTGATCAACTTTTGCATATTTTTAAAAGATGAAGGGCACCAAGTTAAACTTTTTAAATTGAAAGATCCCGTATCTTCCCACTTGTCCAATTCCCCACAAAGTCTTAAAATTTTAACTTTTGCCCACAAAAGTTGTGCTGATCATTTTCATGGATCACCTTCACCTTTACTTTAGTGGTGTTGTATAAGCAGTGCCCAATGTATACATAACCCTTCTTTATAGTTGTATGCATAAATGATTTGTACAATAGGCATGTGAAGTTATACTCTCACAAGTCAGTTTCATAGATCTTTATGATGAACTAAATGTTTAACTATTTGATTATCATGTGAATATAAAAGGGGTGGGGTTTGATTGGTGTTTAATCATTAGATATAAGGGGTCAAGTTTGCTTTGATAAAAAGGCAAAATGAAAGAAGACTTAGGGGGAGGGGTGCTGGTTTGATGTCTAATCAAAGTTTAGAAATGTTTTAAGGAATTTTAGAAGTATAATTCAAAATTTTTTAAAAAGACTATGGATGAAGATTTCAAGGTGTCAGATTTATAAAATAAATTAGATTTGTTAGAGAACATACATGGTAACCCATCAGGCCCCGTAACCACAAACTATCTTGAAATTGAAAAGACTATGGATGAAGATAGCATGGTATTAGATTTATAAAATGAAGCAAACTTGTTAGAGAACCTACAAGGTGAAGGCCTTGTAACCCATAAGGCCCCGTAACCACTCACTATCTTGAAAGGACTATGGATGAAGATCGCAAGATGTCAGATTTATAAAATGATGCAATTTTTTTAGAAAACCTGCATGGTGAAGGCCTTGTAACCCATAAGGGCCGGTAACCACTCATTATGTAAGTTACTCTAAAGGTCAATCTACCATTGATTATGAAAGAAAAAGGTATAAATATAAAAGTTCAAGATTTACATTTAATAGGTTATAAATTTTATGAACATCTCCTTTTATGGATGTCAACCATTTAGCTTCTATCATATAGGAACATTGGTTCACATTTAGAGTAGGGGTGGGAGTGGGGGTTTGTATTAGGCTAATCAACTGCATCCATAAGCATCATAACATGGTGCCTAAACATAGTCCTCATGGCGTGATTGTATGAATTCCATACATAGTGTGACTGTAATCTTTGTAAGATAGTTCCATTTGTGTCGGCTTGTGGTGTATTTTGCAAGGCAAAATATAGATCCTAGGAAAGAGTGATTTTATCTAGTTAACATTTTATATAATTAAACAATCTAAATTGTTGGTTATTTTATGATAATTAGATGATCCAAAGGAATTAGAGTGTATAATTAACCTATCTTGAGGATAAAATATTGGTTGATTATAATGAGTTACAAGCATATAGAAATCATATACAAGAATACACCCCAAAAACACTAACTCTCTTCCTCTTCCCCTTCCCCTCACAAGCGCGCCTTCAAAGCCATCCCTGTCGCCTCCAATTGACAACCATATTCATCCTGTGCGCCACCACCACCGCTAACGCATGCACCTATCATTGAAATCATTACCGCCCATCACTACCATCGCTACCGGCCACTACCATCTCCGTCTGCCGCTTCCATCGTTGGTCTCTACTGTCACCTTGCACCACCATCGGACCATCGGACCACCACCGCTATGTGATGATGTTTGGTTTGGGTTCCTATTCATATGTTATTATTTTGATTAATGACATTGTCACTGTATAGAGATCTGAGTGTTTTGGTGATTGGGTTTGCGAGTTGATTCCAGATTGGGATTCTAATTTGGTGTATAAATTTTGTGAGACCGGATTTACCAATCAAAATTTTACCAAATGGTGTTTTACTTTTGATAGTGATCAATATTTAATTTGCAACTAGACTCCTAGTGGGCCATCTAAGGTACCTAGAATGGTTCATGCTTTTTTCCTTTGTGTATTTTGAAATCACTGTAAAACCTAAGCACGAATCCTAACACATACCTTTAATAGATATGAACAAAGATCTATTACGTGTATTTATAAAACACTTGTTAAAGCTCTTGTTGGGATGAATGAAGATGTCACCAAGGTGCTCCCTGAGGAAGTAGTATTAGCTGATGATAGCTTAATATTACATATTCTTCATGTAGGCGTCAAAGAGTTGGATGAAGCACAAATACAACAATGGGGAGACGAAGACATGACTGTACTTAATAAGACCAACTAAGGGTATTATTGGTTAATCGAAAGTTGAAGTTGAAACTAAGGTTGATTTCGAAGTGAATACTGACACTAAAGGCCTATTTACTTCTGAGCCAATTTTGCAAATCAAATTCATTAATTAGTCATTTTATTTAATTTAGTATTTTAAATACAATAATCATGTTATTTATTCAATTCAATATAATTTTATGATTCATAAAATCAATTTTATACATTTATGGAATTAAATCATTAATTATGAGATTTGAAGTATTTAATTAAAATAAATAACTAAACTTCAAGTTTTTACAAGATTTATAAAAAAAAAATTATAAAGTTTTATAAACTATTAATTTGATTTATAATTCAAATAAAGTCTTATTAAGTTTAGGAGTTAAACGTGCAAATATTAAAAGTTAGTTTTATAAGGTTTTACATAAAGTATAACACCCCAAACTACATGGACTAAATTATAAATTTGTTTTAAAACCCAAATCACCCCCCACCCCCATCGGCAGCCGAGCTCCGGCTACCCTCCGGTCGAGCTCTGGCAATGCCAAACTCTCAAAAAATAATCAGTTTCAACAAAATCAAACCGCCCCTTGATTCTTGCACGCATGATTAGAACCTTAATCCATCTCAATTCTAGTTTTCAAATCATTTAACCATGTTCTAATCGAAACCGATTCTTCCATTCAAACCCAACTTCAATGCGAATCAGAATCCGATTTAATCAGTAAATTTCTTTGACTATAATCATAACCGCGATCAATTCAAACATAATCATCTACACCATTATAAGCTTCTGGTACCACGAATTTGATTATAATCATCATTACCATAGTGAATAAATTCCTCCATTAGTTGCGAATGTCTTTCAATTGTTCATCATCAATTCGATTCCAAATAAGGTAATTGAGCACATGATTATACTCGTATTAATTTGTTAATCAAAAGCCTTAAGTTTAATTTTGCTAACAACATCGATTTCTTGTTAATTCGGTTTGATTTGATTCTAGGGCTTGTACGATTTGGGGAAACTATTGTTTTCTTGCTTTTGTATTTTATAAAATGGTTCTAAACAGATCTAGGCTTGTAACCCGCTGCTAACACTCAACAACCCCATACATGAGGTCACCAGTTCGAACCGGGCCTCTCCCATTTTTCTTTTTAATTACTTTTGGTGCATTTTAAAAGTCGAAGTTATAATTATACTATTAAATTAATACAAAAAATATTTTACTAAAGACATTTTATTTCATAAATAATTATTTAGTTATGAAAATTCTAATTTCATATTTTACCATCTTTTAAAGATATAAATATTATAAAATACTATCAAATTATTTATAAGTTTTAAGAATGTATCTAAATCAAACATATACTATTTAAAATCATTTAAATATATATTTATTATAATTTTAAATCATTTAATGATTAAATTAATTATTTTGTATAAATATATATTTCAATAATTAATTTTTATTTAATTTAATATTCAAAATACATTTATTTAGTTATTATGAATTAGATAATATTTTATTACTCTATTCCTTTTACTATCAATTAATAACTCCGAATCCAATTTCTTAACCAATCTATTTCATCATAAAATAAAGACATTAATTCAAATTATTTTTAAATATTATACAAGTCATTCAATTAAATCATTCTTTTATCAAGTTATTTAATTATTCACTATTTAATTAGTTAATCTATTTTTTTCCACATTAATATTCAAATTTCATTTTCTCAAACATTTTAAATTAAATATTTTAATAACAAAATTCTATTTCACCAATGAATCATTATTATGTTATAAAATCAATTACTTAATCAGTTTATATAAATTAATTACAACATTTCAAGATCAATTTGTCAAAACCCAAAATTCTTGATGGAAACCCTAGTTTCCTAAATCAATATAGTCTTTAGCCATTATTGTGTTAATCTAAGACACATTTCCTCAAGATTAAAACCCTGAGGAAACCGTTGGTGTCTAAACTAGCATATTATCATTCAAATCACATCTTATTATCATGTGAGTATTCAATGCCCTTTTTATGTGTTTTATATTTTGGGGAAATCATGTGATTCAATATTCAATTATTGATATTCATTGTTATGCTATTTCAAACGTCAATTCAAGACATGTTATGTTGTTACTTGCAATTATGTGTTCATAGTTAGATAAACTTGATGAGAATACAATCATTAATTCATGTAACCATGGTAACAATGATAGATCTATTGGTTTGGCAAACCTACCCCATTTGTTTAGTCGTGGGGTGATTAAAACCGGAATCATTCATTCTATAAGGTTTCGTCTTCTAACCGAGTCAATTCAGTCATTAGTTTGATTGTGTTGGTTTATCTTTTATGTTACACTATTGCATTATAAGTCTTGACATTACCATGTGAATTTAATTGTTTTCAATCATTCTAATCAATCTATATATGTATGCAAACCTATGTTTTCTCACCGGCTAATTCATTAGCTGACCCGTTACTTTTTCACATGATTTCAGGAATGCAGATTAGTGGACTTCTATATGCTATCTTAGGACTTGGACTTAGTCAAAATTAAAGACAATTTTATTATTTTTGTTTAAATTATAATTTGCTTGTAATGTAGTATTTTATTAGTATTATTCAATGAAAAAGGCATTTAATATTATTTCAACTTATTTAATTCCATGTACTATGAACAATCGATTTTCATCGTCCTCCCCGATGATTCCGCTATCGATCGGGGTGTGACAGATTACTAAAACTTAAGGTATATTTGTTAAGCCAAACTTACTATGTGAACAAGATTCTTAAGAAATCTAGATTAGAGGACTTGATTGTGCTCAAACTTCGGTTGATACCATCCAACATACTAAGAATAGAGGTATGGTGTGGCTTGGTTAGAACACTCAATGGGTATTAGCATTCTTATCTATCTTATGACATGTACCCAACCTGACTTAACATATGTTCTAAGCATACTACATATATTCACTAGTAATCAAGTGTTAACCATGAGAAAGTACGAAGAGATTAACTAAGGCAATTAAGATAGACAAAGTTTTACATACTGCATTATAACTGAGATGTAGATGAGATTAAAGGATTCAAAAATGTTGACTGGATATTAGATGTAAAATATTCTGAATCAACAAGTGAGTACGTGTTCATACTTAGAGACATTTTTATAGCTTGAAAGTCATCCAAGCAAACTGTTATAGTTATCTAAGGTTTATACTTAAAGGTTGATGCAACCAAAGCAACCAAAGAGCTCTCAGCATGCATGCATGATGTACAGAGTAAAATTACTTTGAAAGTTTTACACAACTCAAAGGAAATAAGCTAAGTGTAAAATCTTCCAAAGCCAAATCACCAAAATCTTCCGAAGCCAAAGATGAAGTCTTCCGAAGCTTCAGAGACAAAGTCTTTCGAAGCCAAATACTGATTTCTTCCGAAGACAGAGAAGACATGCTTTCTCTGATCACCTTTTGATAAAGCTGAACAACTTTTCGCTGCCACTCTGAAGACTCACCAACTTATATGAGTTGGTGAAAAGGTCCATGCTTTTATCAACTATAGATTATGGTCATCGGTCTGTAACTTTCTACTTTTATACCTTTTATCATTTATGTAATATATTAGGATGTGAGCTATGGCATGTCATAGTAACAAGTCAAAAGGCGATCTTCCTTTTGACTCTACATTGATCTTGTTGACTAGCTTAGTGTTTCTAGCTGGCTTTCAAAATATAGCCGGTTATAGAATGTAGTATAAAGTATCTCAAGTACTTGTATCTTTATTTATGCTTTGTAACACTTGTAAAAGAACTTAAGTGCAATATACATCATTCTTGAAACCTAATATCATCTTGTTATTGCTCTGGTTCTTTCTTATATTTACTTGTGTTCTTAGTATCATCCATACAAACCTAGTTCCCTATTTGATCTGTTAAGTGTTCTAACTCTCTTCTTATTATGAAACTGTTGCATTGACCCCTTTCACCGGTCCTGCAATTGGTATCAGAGTATTTTAGGCTCTTGTATGTAAGATCTCACCATCTTAAATCCTTCAGTTTCACAAAACACTTAACAACTCAAATGGTAGCTCTTACTAAGGCTGATATAGAAACCAGTACCATGACAAAATCTCTACTAATCACTCCTGATGACTTTGTTTCTTGGTGCCAAATAATGGAAGGCTTCATCAAGTCTCAAGACAGTAGGATGTGGGGATCTGTTGTCTCTGGACCTCATGTACCATGCACCACTTCAGCTGCTGCTGCTAGTGGCATGATACCAAAGAAAGTGGCTGACTACTTAGAAGAAGACTAGAAGAAGATTGATGTAGATCAGAAGGCCATGACCACTCTCCAAACTGCTCTTTCAAACTCTATCTATAGAGGCTTCAAGAAGTGTAAAACTGCTAAACAACTATAGGATACACTAAAGCTTATGTATGAGGGGTCTAATGAAGCAAAAGAAAACAAGAAATACCTTTTGAAGCAGCAGTTTGAGAATTTCACCTACAAAACAGGTGAAATCATGACTCAACAATACTTCAAGTATGTTGAGATTGTGAATACTCTAATGGATACTCTAATGGACACAATATTGTGTGGTCATTAAGAGGACTAAAAACCTCAAGACCCTTACTCTCACAAAGTTGTATGGTATCCTCAGTGGATACCAGATGGAGATGAACATGCAAAACCATCTAGCAACTCCTCTAACAATCAGCAGAGTTCAGCCCTTCATGTGGCTGAAAGGGATTGCAGAGAACCACAACATCATCTACTCTGCTACCCTGAAAAGACACAAAAGGGTCCTTTCATAACCTTCCTAAAGACACCAAGGGAGAGCTACATCTAAGGAAGCCCATTCCAAGAGACAAGCTCTTCATAAGACTTTGTGTCTGCTAATGAAAGCAGTGGCAACATTCTCTTCACTCTTGAAAACCTGGACTATATCCATCCAGATGATCTAGAGTACATGAAGATAGTCCAGCAAATGGCTCTTCTCACTCATAGGGCCAAGAAGTTCTATAAGAGAACTAGGAGGAAGTTTCCTAACAATGCATCCAGTGGAAAGTTTGGGCTGGATAAAAGCAAAGTGAAGTGTTACTAATTGTAATCAAATGGGACACTTTGCTAGAGAATATAAGGCACCAAAGACAAATGATGGCCAAGCACAAACCAGGCCAAACTACACTGATAGAGCTCCAAAGACTAACAAGCCTAAGCAGCAAGTTGCAGTTGCTGTTAAAGAAGGAGGCTTTGTTTGGAGCTTTCAGGTTGAAGATGTCTCCCCAAACCAAGCACTAATGGCAGATCATGAAGAAGCCAAGGTATTGGAACATCTTTTCACCCCTGAATGTATTACTAAAGTAAATAGATACAGGTCCTATAACTTGGAAATAAGATTTGATCTTGAGTCCTTGAATATTTTAAAAGCTGATTTTAAAAGAGCTAAAAATGATTATAAACTTAAGATAGAAGATCTATAGAAAACCATTTCAACTTTATAACATGAGCACACAAATTACAGGACTCAAATCAAGGATCTCATTACCAAGTTAACTGAATGTCAGGCTGAGCTTGTGATCATCAAAGCCCGGGCAGAAAAATGTGTTCTTAAAGAAGAGACCTTCAAGAACATTATATCCTCATCCTTGCATGCAAAGATTTTTTATCAAAATAAGCAGGGACTGGGATCCACTGAGATAGCTCCTCCACACACTCTACTATCTGTAAGATCTCCAAGGTGTGAAACTTGTCAAGATGAGCTTCCACTCATAGACTCCATTCAAGAAAAGGATGAAGATGAAGAGGAGGTAGTGAAGGATGTATCTGAGATGACTGAAGAAGATCATACTAAGAAGGGTCGCTATTCTCCTGAGGAGAGGAAAGAACCAGGGTTGAGCAAATCCAAAAGAAAGAACTTGATCAGAGCAGCAAAGAGAAAGGTAAAAAAGACTCAAGAGATCAAGGCCACCTTCAACTCCAAGAAGAAAAAAGTCTTTATCTCTGTAGGATTTGAAGTGGTAAAGACTGAGGACACAACTATGAACTCTAGTACCAGGAGTTCTAGTTCATTTCCACCTCATCCTTATGAAGAAAAGAAGGCTAATCAAATATGCATCACTGCTGTACAGCCTGAACTATCCATTTCCAAAAGCAAGCATCACCCTGAGAAGCCTGCTGCATCATCTGTGAAGATGAGTATAGGAGTGGAAAGTGATCAAGCTCAGCTTTCTAAGCAAAAGAAGACTCTCAGAAGGAAGCCAACTGAATGTGTCATGTGTAGTAGTACTTCTCATCTTGCTAAGGATTGCCTCTATAATCCCAAAAGTACTATTCACATGACTAATAAGAAGACTTCTGAGAAGAAGAAGAAAATAGCTTCGGAAAGAAAATCTCTTCCTTTCGGAAGCTCCAAAGTAAAGCTAAAGACAAGTGAAAACTTGCCTTCGAAAGAAAATTTGGTCTCGAAAGAAAGGAATGCTTTCGAAGTACTAAAGTCTTCTGTAGTGAATGTAAGATCTTCCGAAGGTCTGGTCTCCAAAACTTCGGAAGTATTGAAGGTCAAGTCTTATCTCCCAAAGATGGTGTGGAAGATAAAGGAAGACCATGTGACTGAAATCTTTACCAACAACAGCTGATGATACTCAAAGCTTGAATATAGGATCAATTATTGTTGCATTGTCTTCAGTTCACTTTGACAAGCGCAAGACCAATGAGGCTTGGGTTTACAGATGTAACTAACCATCTCTTTTTGTGCAGGACAACTCAAGACCAAAGAAAATATATGGATCATTGATAGTGGTTGTTCCATGCACATGACAGGCAATGGCTCTTTGCTTCAAAACTTTGAAAGATTTGATGGAGGGCCAGTTGCTTTTGGAGGAGAATCTGGTGGTTACATTACTGGAAGGGCCATGGTCATAAATGGTAAGCTTAGCATTGAAAAGGTAAACCTTATCAAGGAGCTAGGGTACAATCTTCTGAGTGTATCCCAATTTTGTGATCAGAGACACAACATGCTCTTTATTGAGCATGAGTGCATTGTTCTCAAGCCTGGGGTGGTCATTCCTCAAGAGCATATCTTGTTCAGAGCCTCCAGGAAAGGGAACATGTACAAGATGGACTTGCAGGAAACATCCCCTTCAAGAGAAGTTTCTTGCTTTCTGTCTAAGGCCAATAGTGATGAGTCTTTCCTTTGGCATAAAATAATGTGCCATATAAACTTTAAGAACATAAATAAACTAATTAAGAATGATTTTGTAACTGGAATGCCAAAGAAAGAGTTTACAAGTGATGATCATTGTGTTGCATGCCTGAAAGGGAAGCAACACAAAGTATCTCACAAGCCAAAGGAAATAAACTCCATCACTACTCCCCTACACTTATTACATATGGATCTCTTTAGCCCCACCAGTGTAATGAGTTTAGGAAGGATTCTTTATTGCTTGGTGATCACAGATGACTTTACAAGATATACTTGGGTCTTCTTCCTTAGAACTAAGGATGAGACTCCTGAAATCTTAAAGAGCTTCATTCTAAAAATTGAAAATCAATGTGATCACAGGATCAAGATTTTTAAGATGTGATCAAGGAACCGAATTTAAAAACCAAATCCTTGATTCATTTTGTGATGAAAAAGGTATTACAAGACAATATAGTGCTCCCAGGACTCCTCAGCAAAACGGTGTTGCTGAGTGGAGAAATAAGATACTTATTGAAGCTGCAAGAACCATGTTGTCTGACTTTAAGTGTCCCATCATCTTCTTGGCAGAGGTAGTCAACACTGCCTGCTATGTGCAAAACAGAGTTTTAGTGGTTAAGACTCATGGTAAGACTCCTTTTGAATTATGGCACAAAAAGAGACATTTCATTAGCTTCCTCAGATCATTTGGATGTCCTTGCACTATCTTGAATACCAAAGATCAGGTAGCCAAGTTTGCTGAGAAATCAGATGATGGACATTTTGTTGGATACTCTTCCCTAGCCAAGGCTTTTAGAGTATACAATCTCAGAACCAGAGTAGTTAAGAAGTCAGCCAATGTGACCTTCAATGAGCACACACCCAATATGAAAGGTTCTGGTCCTGATTAGCCGTTTGATCTTGATTTAGTTACCAACTATTTTAACAAATCTTGTGAGAATGTTTCAGGATCTATAGGTATCTTATCAAAAGAAGATTCTAATCCAAGATTTGAGCTGAGAAGACCAACTGATCAAACTACTTCAGCCCCAATGGTAACTAGCCCTGCAGTTGGAAATCCTGTCAGCACAACCATGACACATTCTTTAGCTGATACATCTGAGGTGCCTATAAATTCCAGCTCAAAGGCACAAAACTCAAATGAAGGAATTTCCAATGTAGGAGGAGATAAAGGTGGTGATAGTGATCAGGAGTTTCTTGATGCTGATAACCACTCTATTGAAGACAACATCAATGATGTAACACACTCATTGGATCAAGTGTCACTTGATAAGTGTGTTGATGTGGTGGATGACTCTTAAGCACCAGATCTGAATTTCACAAATTTAGATCTATCCAAACAACCTGCTATTATTCCTCAACTAAGAATCCACAAGTCCCATCCCACCACAAACATTATTAGAAATGTTAAGACTGGGGTGAGAACAAGAGGAAAAACCCAAGACAAAAATGTTTGTCTTCACTCTTGTTTCTTGTCCCAGATAGAGCCTAAGAAGATTAAAGAGGCTTTAAAAGATGAAAGTTAGGTTGAAGCAAGGCAGGAAGAGCTGCTACAATTCAAAAGATAGAAGGTTTGAAATATATGTTCTCTTCCTCAAGGGAAGACTACCATAGGTACCAAGTGGGTTTTTAAGAACAAAAAGGATGATAGAGAACTTCTCATCAAGAACAAGGCAAGACTAGTTGTTCAAGGATACACACAAGAAGAAAGTATTGACTACACAGATGTTTTTGCTCCTGTAGCAAGACTTAAAGCTGTTAGGATATTCCTGGCTTTTACTGCATCCAAGGATTTCAAGGTCTACCAACTTGATGTCAAGTGTGCCTTTTTATATGGGGTGATTGATAAGGAGGTGTATGTCAAACAACCACCTGACTTTGCAGACCCAGATCATCCTAATTATGTCTACAAGCTTGACAAAGCTCTCTATGGACTGCATCAGGCTTCAAGAAAGTGGTATGAGACACTATCATAGTATCTCTGTAAGCACGGATACAAGAGAGGTACTATTGATGGAACACTCTTCATCAAAGGAACAGAAAATGACTTGATGCTGGTTCAAGTTTATGTAGATGACATCATCTTTGGGTCAACTAATTTGAAGCTTTGCAAAGACTTTGAGAAGCTAATGAATAATAGATTTGAAATGAGTGTCATGGGAGAACTCAATTTCTTTCTAGGAATTCAAGTGAAGCAAGTTGACAATGGTATCTTCATAAATAAATCAAAGTATGTAAAAGACATACTTATCAGGTTTCACATGACTGAGTGTAAGGTTGCTAAGACACCCATAGCCAGAAACCACTCTCTTGGACTAGATCTTGAGGGGGAGTGTGTTGATGAACATTTATACAGGGCTATGATTGGGTCTCTTATGTACCTCACAGCCAGCAGGCATGATATTATGTTTGCTACATGTATTTATGCATGATATCAAGCCAAACCTAGGATGTCACACCTGGTTGTTATCAAGAGAATTCTCAGATATTTTAAGGGTGCTCCCAAATTGGGCCTTTGGTATCCAAAGAATTCTGACTTCAATCTGTATGCCTATACAGATAGTGACTACAGTGGCTGTAATATGACTGCAAAGTCAACATCTGGGGGATGTCAATTTCTTGGTGGAATGATAGTCTCATGGCAATGCAAGAAACAATCCTGTGTATCTATATCAACTGCTGAAGCTTAATACATTGTTGTTTCAAGCTGTTGTGCTCAAGCGCTTTGGATTCAGAATCAGATGCTAGACTACGAATTCAACTTCAAGGAGACTTCCATCCATATAGACAACAACAGTTCTATCTCTATCACAGAGAATCCAGTTCAGCACACAAAGACAAAGCACATCAATATCAGGTATCATTTAATTAGAGATAATTTTGAAAAGAGATTGATAAAACTAGTTAAAGTTAACATAAATGAACAATATGCTGATCTGTTCATAAAAGCTTTTGAAGAGCAGAGATTTAAGTATCTTGTAACAGTTATTGGGATGATTAACTTTGAGTAGATTTTTCTTAAACGAAACTCAAGATTATTTTTAATAATATGTGTGTCTTAAGTTGTCTATTTCATCACCATATAAGCCCAGTTTACTTTGGAAGAAACTTTTCAAAATGATATCCATTAGAATTTTAAGAACTTCGGATATATTTTCCTTTGGAAGACATCAAGTTGTCTTTGAAAGAAAATTAGATCTTCAAAGCAAATAACTACTTCTGAGAAATTAACCTTCGGAAGAAATTCTGATATATCTTCCGAAACTTATTTTTCTCACCAAGTACTATATGCATTGAAGGATATTTTCTTCCGAAAGTAATTAAGTCTCGGAAGACTTATTCTCTTAATGAAAAAGATTTCTGAAATTTGATATCTTCCAAAGCAAAATCTATCAAGGAAGTAAAAATACTCTAAGTATTTTTCTTCCGAAGCAAAATCTTAAAAAACTAAGGAATGTCTTCCGAAGCCAGATTGGCTTCGAAAGTTTTTCTAAAACCTTCCAAAGACGAATTTCTTTCGGAAGATTTAGACTTCCAAGAAAACTAATTTTTTTTGGCATTTTTCCTGAGGTGGGGCCGACATTCGGATTTTAAAGTTTAACTGTTTGCATTAACTTTGTCTCAAATCCATACCATATATATATTTGTATAACGGTTCCCCATTTTTCACTATTCACCTTCATCTACAGATTCAAACCCTAAATTCACCCACAAATTGACCTTGTTCTTATCTTCCTTCATTCTAAAGCTACTCACAATGGCCAACCCTGATCCACGAAACCCGCCTGATTTCTCCATGCAACTACACAGACAACATAATCAGGTTGCTCTGTTAGTGTTTGAGAAGGATCCTGGCTTCTCAGACGTTTTTCGTTTCTTGGCTCTATCCAACTACTTCACCTCCCTCACCATAAATCCTCCACTATATGAAGATCAACTTTTGGAGTTTTAAAGGACCTGTCAAGAGGTCATTATGGATGGGGAGAAGGCTTTGTCTGCTACAGTGCAGGGCAGGACAATTTTTATCACTCCAGCCACAATTCGTACTCATCTAAGGCTGGATGATGTAGAAGGCGAATTGTCCTTCCCAAAGTCTACTATGGACCAGTCCTTTAGGCAGATAGGCTATGAAGGTGATTACTCAGTAAGAACCTTCAAGAAGGAGAACGTCTCCTCCCAATGGAAGTACCTCCTTCTTATTGTCATCCACTGTCTATCAAACAAACATGGAGGGTGGGATCAAATTCCGGAAGACCTTTCCTACATAGTCCATGGATTGGTACAAGGGGTCAAGTTCAGGTACTCAAAATTAGTATATACTAATTTACTTGCAAACTTGGACTTCTTAGAATATTATATGTTCTCTAGATATGTCCAGTACATTTTTAACTGTGAACTGGGCTCACAGTTAAGGGGAACAGGTAATGTTCTTAAATTGGGACAGATGAAGCCTGATATCTTCAAAACAATGAGAAAGCCAACTGTTGGCTTCTAAGGGGTAGAAACAACCCTATTCCCATAAATGTTAAAGTTGATTGCTCAAGACTTAGCAACACAAAGATGAAGTCTTCCGAAGCTTCAGAGACAAAGTCTTCCGAAGCCAAAATTTGATTTCTTCCTAAGACCAAGAAGACATGCTTTCTCTGATCACCTTTTGACAAAGCTGAACAACTTTCCGCTGCCACTCTGAAGGCTCACTAACCTATATGAGTTGATGAAAAGGTCCATGCATTTGTCAACTATAGATTATGGTCATTGGTCTGTAACTTTTTACTTTTGTACATTTTATCTTTTTTGTAATACATTAGGATGTGAGCTATGGTATGTCACAGTCACAAGTCAAAAGGCAATCTGCCTTCTGACTATACATTGATCTTGTTGTCTAGATTAGTGTTTCTAGCTAGATTTCAAAGTATAGCCGACTGTAGGATGTAGTATAAAGTGTCTCAAGTACTTGTATCTTTCTCTATGCTTTGTAACACTTGTAAAAGAACTTGAGTGTAATATACATCATTTTTAAAAACTAATATCATCTTGTTATTGCTCTTGTTCTGTCTCATATTTACTTGTGTTCTTAGTATCATCCATACAAACCTAGTTCCCTATTTGATATGTTAAGTGTTCTAACTCTCTCCTCATTGTAAAACTGTTGCATTGACCCTCTTCACCGGTCCTGTAAGTTAGATCTAAGAAGGAATATGAATTTTTCACCTTAGATAAATGTGGACAAGAGGTTGAGTGGCTACGTCAATTTGTGGAATATATTCTGAGATAGCCAAAACCGTCATCGGCTATTAATATACGTTATGTCAATTACTCAACAATTGGTAGTGCTCATCGTTCAATGTACAATGTCAAATCAAGTCACATTAGATGTAGACACAATATGATTTGACAAGTACTCTTGACAATGTTATCACTGTTGACTATGTGAATTCAAATGATAATTGCAAATCCCCTTACAAAGGCTTAATCAAAGAGTTAGTTCTGGATCTATACACCCAAGACATAATATACAACAATATTACGAATAATATATAACATTAAAGGGCGATACACTAAGCACCTTTTATCAAGTATGTATTTAATACATTTTGAACATTAAGTCTATCAAGATTAAACATACTATCATTTGGGAAATGATTAATTATTATGAGATTATAATTAAAATATATATGCGTTTGGAATTATAATTATAGATGTATACTTTATGCAACTTGTCTTGTATTTTTGTGACATGTTTCATTTATATGCTTGTGATCATATTATTAGTTGATCATATATTTAAATGAATATGCCATGTGACTAACATTTACCAAAGTCTTTAGTAAGCATGTATTTGCAATGAAACCAGTTTGAACAAAGATTATAAATAGATGAAACTCTTATTTTCGAGACAAAAGTTACAAAAGTGGATTTAATAATTGTTTAGCATGGCATGTTCCATGCTTTCTTGTTGATCGTAGGGTATAGGTAACCAAAAAGGAAGGTGTTCCAGTTGTTTATTAAATCCCTTGCCTGTTTGTGTTTGACCGCATCTAGTGAAATCATGTATTATATTCTTTATGCATCTTTCACAAGATAATAGACTAGCATTTGGTCTCCTTCGGGACTTCTACTCGTAACTTTCTATTGAATAGAAGATGTGTGCTAAAAGATGTGTAAAATAACACAAGTCTTGGAGAGTTTCAGTGGGGATTTGGTGTCATTTATCCATCCCTTTTGCTGTAGTTTCTATATCTTTTTTAAACAACTCGGATGAGTTTGGCAGCTAGAACGCAAGACCATGAAGGCAGAAATTAGGTCTTTGAAACACAAGAACACATATATACGTCTTGACGAAGATAACTAAAATAAGCCCTTAGAGTTAGGAAGTTTTAAGTTAATGTTCTAGGAGTTTTTCAAGGTGATCTTTAACTTGCATTTACAAGAAGTCTTGATAGTGCTTTAAAAGTGCTTTTTGGCCTTGTTCTTCATCAAGATCTTGACAAAAAGACGGGTTTAAAGCGTAGCACCTCTTGAGCTTACGTTGCTTGGTGCCATTAGAAGGAAGCTATGTTGGTACCTTCATCCACTTTAATGGAGGTTTTGGCTACCACTACACTAAAAGGTTGTAGAGCTAAAGTTACTATGCTTGCTTTATGTTTCTTCATCTTGAAAATGTATCCTTGATGAGTGCTTTCAAAAATTGTCTCAAAATCGTAGTTTGTCAAAGTGTTTCATTGCTAAAACTTTAAAATAGGACATACAATAATCCTAACACTTAGTTTACAAGTTGTCAAAAGTAATGACATTAAAGCACATGAAATAAGTAAATTTAAAGGAAAACATATCCTAAGAGATTGTAGATACTGAGATCTAGGTTTAATAAGAGAACTTATTTGTATAAACTAAAGTCATTATAGGAACTACATCAGACTATAAAGGGAGTTCAATACTTCCTAGTTCATGCCTATAACAAATTAGTGATACCAAGAATGTTAAGCTTATAGATTTTAAGGATTTGTGAATCACCTATCTAAGAGAGAAGCGTGCCCGTTTCGAATGGAATTATGAGAGTGTAAGTCCTAGAGCTCTCGTGCCAAAATGGACAAAACATTTAAAGGTAAATATCGTGTGAAGTGTAATAACGTCTATACAAATGGTGATTTTTTCAAAGACTTCGTGTCTACTACCTGCTAATAGACTAAGTATATTTTAGAAAAGAGAGTTAAAGGGAACAACTACTTATTCTGTAATGACATACCATTAAATTTAATATTGAAACCTAACGTGATGGATCAATATTCATTTATATGGGATATTGTTTGAAAATCGTGGAAATTTGAGTTTTTCATCAAAGTACAAAAATACATTTTGATCAACTCTAGACATAAATAGTTATATGTAATTATCATTAATGTAATTATCGCTTATTGATTTGATTCTACTATGTTAGAGTATCATAATGAACTAAACAGTGTTAAAAGTAAACCTTAAATGATTAAGATATCGACACTCCAAAGTTATGTGTTTGAATTTTGTAAAACTGTAAAATTGAAAGAAAACACGTGGAAACTTGTCTCACATGAGATAAAAGTCAAACTTCTAAGTGGTATATAAGTATAGCCTTCTAAGAATATTGTTACTTTTGAGGAGACAAAACTGAGAAAAAAATGGGTACCTTATAGGTTGTGAAGCACCTTAACTCCCAATCGTACACATGCTTGCTCATCGCACAAGCGATGGACTCAATGTAATGCTTTTATGAAGCATTTAGCATTTGAGAGCCATATTTCTATTATTGGACACTTATGCATGGTTAGAAATCATGATTCATCATTTTCACCGATAACGTTATTATTCTTGTTGATGATATCAACCCATCAGTTGTAACTAAGATTGGTAGCGCGTTCGCATCGTTGCAAATTAGTTGTGACCAATCCATGCATGTTACTACTACTCGTTCCTGTAACATTTAACCCATTTCGAATTGTAAACCTAAACCCAAATTCATTTAAGTCAATTTTTTTCAATCAAATTTATCATTTAGTCATTTTACTTATTTTGGTGCTCAAAATATAATAAATATGTCATTTATTCAATTTAATTTAATTTTATGATTTATAAAATGAAATTTTATAGGGCTATTAATGTTATGAGAGTTTAAATATTCAATTAAAATAAATAATCAAATTTGCAAAGTTTTCATAAGATCTATAAAGTTCATAAAGTTTTTATAAAAATAAATTGATTTATTTTTGAAATTAAGGTTTTCAAAGTTTAGGGTTCAAATTGCAATTCTTGAAACTTGATTAAGAAGTTTTTCCCACATAAAATAACAATAATAAATATTACATGGACCCAATCTGTAATTTCTTTAAAACAACCCCAAATGTAACACCCAGCCCCCCGTACTATCAATATTGTCCGCTTTGCCCACGTGGAGCTCACGGATTTGTTTTTTGTTACCCGGGTGAAAACTTCCCAGGGAGGTCACCCATCCCTGGATTGCTGCCACCTGAGCACTCTTAACTATGAAGTTCTCCTCTCATCCACAGCCAATACGCCCAAAACGTGTTGGTGATATTAGAGGCAGGGCATTCCTTATGAACCAGGAATCTCTCCTGTCCACGGTCTATGTCGGATATATCTAGGGTGACATACCAAACACCCCCCGGTTGGCCACCCTTATCTCCGGCCAACTCCGGCCAAGTCTCTGGCAACCACCGAAACCCAATTTTCAACCGAATTAACCAAATCACACCGTTTATCTTCGATCGTGATCATGTTTCGAACCCAATACCTATCCCCAAATCAATTATAACCATGGTATTGATGTGTTTGACCAAAACCGAAATCCCATTCAAACCTTGAACTATTTCAACATCATTCATGATAAAAAAAAATTAATCAATCAGTCGAATCAAAATGTTTATATTATTTGTACAATGTCAAAGCTGCTCAAAATTTTGTTTAATTCTGTAATTATACTCTCGAAGCAAAACCGAAACCGCCAAATCAAAATTGAATTCATGAAACTTATACAATCAATTTTTATTAATTGTTTTTTATTTCAAAATTCAATTCAAGACATGCTATGTTATTACTTGCAATTATGTGTGCATAGTTAGATAAACTAGATGATAACACAATCATTAATTCATGCAACCCCGGTAACAATGATAGATCTATTGATTTGACAAACCCACCCCATTTGTTTATTCGAGTGGTGATTGAAACCGTAATCATGCATTCTATAAGACTTCGACTGTAAACCGAGTCAATTCAGCCATTAGGTTTGATTGTGTTGGTTTGTGTTTTATGTTACACTATTACATTATAAGTCTTGACATTGCCATGTGAATTGAATTATTTTCAATCATTTTAATATATATGTATGCAAACCTATGTTTACTCACCGACTAATTTGTTAGCTGACTCGTTATTTTTTCACATGATTTTAGAAATGCAGCTTAGTGGACTTCTATATGTACATTTAGGGCTTGGACTTAGTTAAAATTTAAGACAATTGCATTATGATTACTTGATATTTTATTTGATTTTTAATGTATTGTTTGACTAGTATTATCCAATGAAATGGCATTTAATATTATTTCAACACAATTACTACCGTGTACTATGAGCAATTGATTCGCATTCGTCTGCCCCGATAATTCCGCCGTCAGTCAGGGTGTGATAGTTCCCACTATTGTTTATCAGTTGCAAGTAGTTACGTAGTTTGTAATTGTTGTGTTGCTACTACTAAGCATAGTAGTTCCCATTGATCTAGTTATCACTTGTGACTAAGAAGTTTCTGTTGATGTTATCTGAAATAGAAATACTAAAGTTGCCATCAACACTCAATTAAACATAACAAATTCAATTGAAGATGTCTGGAGTAATTTTTATTTATTCTGGATTGAGTTGTTTTCAATTCACATAAACATTAAAGAACATAATGTTCTATAAGTGTAATAATATTATTTCAAAAAAGAATTTTATGATTTTGATTGGTATTGATGGGTTAATACGGGTTATCAAAATAAAAAAAGGTTAATAGTCATTCCCTTCCCTGTTGCTATATATCTTTCTAAAGTTTTAATGTCTGTTGTTGCATCAGCGTAACAAAGTAATAGATAAGATTACACTGATGTAACTTGGGTTAACCAGATATAAATACGAGGGTTTTACTTATTCAACATAGGGTCAACCTGATGTAGTAATTATAAATAGTGTTTTTACATTAATGCAACAATGTAACTGATGAAACTATAATGATGTAACATGGGGCTAATATGATGTAAATATGGGTGTTACACAACATGACGTAACTTAATGTAAATATGACGGTTACACTGATGTAACATGGGCTTTACCTGTTACATTAGTGTTAATATAGGGGTCATACCAACGTAAATCCTACTTACACCAACATAAGAGCTGAACTGTGAAATTTTGTTTCCTATGACTATAATGAAATTAAAGGGAAAACTAAAACGATTTTAATAGTATAATTTTTATTAATAATAATATTGTATGAAAAATTATGGACGTTTTACAAAGTAGAAGTGAAAAATTTTATATAAACTAATGACAAATAGGTAGCGACACCACCATCTTGTTACATCTAGATATTGATTAGTCATTAGGTGAGAGTTAATGGTTCTTACCATAAAAGAGGATTTTTATTTAATTCAAATCGAATGGTTCTGATACAGATCATATTTTCAGTAAAACTTGTGAGAACCAAAGTGTTATTATATATAACTTATTGCAATTATAATATTTTCACAGCATTATATTTGTATATAAACATATAATTAAGATTTTTACAAACTAATCTTCGTATCCGGTCTTACTCCGATATATATTGCAAAGTGTTAAATACTCCCCATTGCAAAGTGTTAAATACTTCCCCAAAATCTCGCAGATTTGGCGAGATCAAGGGAACTCAAACGCTACGTTAACAATTTTGAAAGTCAATAAATATTTTGGTAATCCTTTTTTATCAAATGATCATTTTGATAATTCCTTTTATGAAATGACGCTATTTTTACCCAAGAAAAAAATACAATGATATGAAGTATAATCGTTGTACAATAATGGCAATTCACTGATATTTTTTTAACGACAAGGCAATTCACTGATATTTTTTTAACGACAAGGCAATTCACTTATACATTCAGCCTTTTCATATGTTCTTTTTCTTATTAATTTGAACTTTGGAAGTTAAAAAAAAACATGAAGTTGTTCATCCAAAAATCATACAAAATAATTAAGTAATTAACTTATGCTAATCACATGGGGATAATTAATAAAAGCTCACACTAACCAAATTTATATTATATCAGATCATTAAAGACCTGCTGGTGAAGGCGAATGGGTGTTAATATATTCTTTTTTCTTTCTTCCGGGTAGCTAAGAGTGGGATGGGTTCTAATTTAAATAAAAGATCTTAAACAACAAATTATTATATTTTTAATTTATTTTATTCAACAAACTACATTTTTAATCGTATAGACTAAATTGGTGTGTGTATATATTAAAAATTGGTTGATAAACCATCAAAACTTGTTAATTGTTATTTAGCATAGAGGTGTTTTGTATTCAAACTGGATTTATGCAAACCAAAATTAAACTCGATCTTTAGTATTTGGAGTTAGATTGGTATAAATTCAAACTTAAAATTTACTTCAAGTGATGAATTTTGTGAGTGTTAACCTAAACAACCTGAATATTTGAAATCAAGTTTTATTATATCCTTCCTCTTCCTATGTATAAATCGATTTGGTTGTTTTAAAGAAGACTTTATGTTTTGAGATTATAAGATTAGAATTAGAAAAAAAACACTTATCCGAGTTTGAAAGTTTAAAGTTGAAATCCTCATTGATTGGGACAAATCAAATTATAAGAAAAAACATAATTACACCATTCGAGATCGGTCAATTCGAAGAAGAGTTTATATTATTACTACAAAATATAAAGTCATATTCAAGGTTCAAATCAACTAGACCCGATCTATATATTTGCGATTTTTCTTATATCTGGTTTGTTTTAATCAATCCGAACTCCAACTTTAAACTTTCGAACTCAGATACCTTTTTTCTTTAATTCTAATACATATATTAATGCACTAATAATAACTAGTTTTTGGTGTATGGAGGATAGAAGCCAAGATCCTCTTGACATTATTTCGTTTATATACTTATAATAAATGATGTGGATGGTAAGTTGAGTAAATAACACACTGACAAAAAAAAAATTCTTTTTTTTTGAACAGCAAATTTTATTTCTTCAAATCTAGCAAGGCGCTAGAGAACAAACAACACCAATGATTATAACTGATTGCGATGAAAATTACCCCAATTGGACTATTCAAGACTATTGAGTGCAGCTATGTTTTTTACCCATAAAAACGTCGCACACTCGATATCTTCAATCAAATTTTGAACCACCACTCGAGTAGAGTTATGGAGTTTTTTGTTTCTTGCTTTCCATAAACTCCAACAAACAGTATACATAATCGCTTGAACTAACTTCTTTTTCTTTTGCTAGCCAACAAGGATTCCGAGAGTTCCAACACATCCTTGATTGAGAAAGCAATATAATTGGGCAGTTTACACCATGTGGCACACCTCCATGGCAAGCGGACATGCGATGAGGATATGGTTTGTGGTGTCATCTACTTCTCCGCAAAACGAGCAGTGCATATGTGGAACATTTACCCCTCTTTTGGCTAATGATACCAAAGTTGGAATTCTTTCCATCTCCGCTCTCCAACAATGAACATTGACTATTGTGGGTATCCAGTTGCACCAGAGAAATCTATACATTTGCTCATTTGTGGTTTGATTATCCAATTTTGATGTAATAAATTTAACCGATATTCCATTACTTGATCATCAAGCCAACGCCATTTATCGGTTGCGGTGAATATATTTACCTTTTTTAGTTCATTTATGCACGCCTCCAATTCCATCAACATAGTGATCAGACAGACTTAACTACCACACGAAATCCCTATCGCGTATACTCCTGGGCAATCCTCATGCTAATGAAATGGCACTTCATTACCTACTTCATATTTATAGCAGATCTTGTTTCATGACAATCTATTTTTCCAAATGCAGTTAATTTTCTTATCATATAATCAATATGTACCCTAACCAATTATACACCAGTTTGGTTCTTTCTAAATAATCCATAATAACGTATAATATGGACGTTTAGAACCTTACCACAACAGATCTAGGCTCCTAGATGATCCTTGACGACCATAGTTTACCACCGAGCGATCCAACACTATAATGGAGTTTCACATGTCCCATATTCGCTTATATATATATATATACACACATATATATACATATATACATACATATATAAATATATGTATATATGTATATATATATGTATGTATATATGTATATATATGTGTATATATATATGTATATATCCATAACTCGTATTTAGACCAAATGAACATCAAAATACTCAAAATGACCTCTGGTCATCACAACGAGTCGCCAAAAGCCTTGAAATCGTTAAGAGAGTGAGAGAGAGATGTTCGAGTAGAGAGAAAGATGTTCAAGTAGAGAGAGTGAACCGAGAATGACTGTGTAAATGTTGAAACTAAAATGAAAAATCAATATCTAACTTATTTTTTGCATTTCCTCTTTTGTAATTACATTCATATAACATCATATGGTTAGGTTCAAGTAAAAATGACTATTAAGCCTAAGAAGCGTAAGAAGCATCCTCGGCTTGACATTTTTAATTTTTTGAATTAGAGAATTATTTATTCATTGTATTAAATATTCAGATTATTTTATCAAATATTACTAAAGATAAAAAAAGATGTCTGTCTTCTCATGCTCAGGTAGCCATCACCTCATGTCATCATTTCACCTAGCTTTAGCTTTTCCTGATTAACCTGACGTGGATAATAACAAGTTAGTATTAGTGAATGAGTTTTACTTTTTATATAAAACAATGTTTAGTATATCATACGTTACATAAGAGCAACCTTGGTCACATCATTCTTGTCACGTCACGTAAACATAATATATCCAAATAAGGATGCATGTAAATGATAGCAACGCCTGCTAGTCACATACATATTCTAATTATCCCTTATTTTTCTTAGCCTATAATATTGTGACAACTCATTCGATTTCGTTATGCCAATGCAGTAGACCAGTGATGTAACACAACCATGTAATGTAATTTTCGGGACGAAAATCCTTTAAAGATAGGGATAATGTGACATCCGGTAATTTTTCATTATCAAACTCCGTTAGTTTCGTTAGGTCTTGCATACACGTGTCGTGAGCAAACACTAGTTGTCGTTGAACGTTGGTGACCTAATAATAATTAACCATGGTTAACAGATAATAATCTAATTAATAATTTTGATTATTAATTTGCGGTTATGTGATTCATGAATTTTAAATATTATTTGTGAATTTTACTTGATAAAGTGACAACGTGTAATATTTAATTCATGTATTTTGTTATTAGTTGAAAATATATAATTACTATTGTGATTAGTAACACTTGTGTTTGTAGTTAAAAACTTATTGAAAAGTGTTAAAAAGATTGATTTTTATAAAATGTAATTAAGGAGGGCTTAAATTGTAATTGCTAATTAAGTAAAGTGTAACAAAATCCAACCCTAGCCCCCTAGCCCCCATTCGGCCGAAAACCATCACCACAACCCCATCCCCTTTGCGATTTTGATCCAAGAACACAATAGTTCATCCGATTGTGCTTGGTTCCAATCACTACAACGCGTTAGCAAGTCCAATTCTTGATTATTACTAGATTAAAGGTAACATTTTGATTAGTTTTTCATTAATTTTGATGCAAGGACAATCCTAGTTCAATTAACATGATTAAAATTGAAAATTTATGTTGTTTGATGATAATATGATGTTAGTTGTATGGCATTGATGTTAGTTTACATGGATTATGAAAGAAATTCATGAAATTGATGTGTTGTTCATACCTTACTATAAGTAGTAACTTTGATGCATGAGATTTGGGAATTATGATGATTTGATGATGTTTATCATGTCTAAATGGTTACTATGAACTAGATTAGATGTAAAGTTGATGAATTTATGAATGAATTGGATGATAGATTGATTTTGGGTGTTACTTTCCCGAAAGGGAAACTTTATTGATGTGAATCATTTGATATTGTGAATTGGGTATGTTTATAATGTTAGGATCATGCTAGAATGCTCGTTGATTATGTCTAATGTGTTGAAATGCGTTAATTGGATCATGAGGTTACTTGATGGATTATTTAGGAAATTTAGATTTTATGTAATATTGCAAGATGTTGGGTTATGTTGGGGGATTATGGAACCATGTTTAGGATTATAATAGATCATTGCCATACACGCGTGTGAACCTGATGCCCCTATTTAGTAGGATTGGTAGGGTTTAGGGTGTGAAGTCGTGAGTGGCTTCACATGACATGTAGTGCATGATTAAACTCAATGTATGATTTATTAGTTGTTATGTAATTATATTTGCGTTGAGCATGATGTTTGATTTAGATTCGCATGTGTTGTATGATAATCTATGTTGGTATGATGATCTTGTTAAGACTGATGATGTGACATACGTGAATAACTTGTATGATGATCATGTGTGATGAGCTATTAAACTTGATCAACTAGATATCAATTAACATGTCACCAACGGGTCAAACGGGTCAACTAGGTCAAATGAGTCTTTGTTTTCCAAAACCCTTGGGTCAACATGTTTATTGAGTACTTAGGGTTGTTAAAATTTATGGGTTACAGGTACTTATGTACTCGCATGTTCTAAGGTAACCTTTGACAAGTTGTCTTTCCACTCATCGTTAGCTCTCTATTATTGTTCGTTTGCGCACTAGGTGAGTTCAATGCCCCACTTTTATTTACTCTCTTTTTAGGGGAGAAAGCATATTTTATTTTAAAATACTTTACTATTATAACATGTGTTTAGTATGACAAAGTGTGACATACCATTGAAAGCCCTTACACTTTCAAATCGTTAATTAAGGAATCTAACGGGAAATCTTGGGTAGTACTACTGGATCTGACAAGCCCCGCCCGTACGACTGGAGGTCAAACGGGTGCAATATTGTCCTAAACAACTAATACCGTCATGACTTGGTATGTCGTGGCGGAAGGCAAACAGACAAACATAGTCAGCATCGATCGCGAAATCACTATTGTTTATTACTAATGAAATTAGACTAGCTATCTTTTTCAATGCACTTGTTTATATTTTACAAACGCTATTGTTTACGATGACTTACAAACTCTTGAACTCACCAACCGTCATGTTGACACTTTTAGTATGTTTTTCTCAAGTCGTCACTAGCAGCTGCTCATAAGAGCACGCACGTGTCAAGCATACTTTGAACAAACATTGATTTACATTTGACTTATTGCATACTTACGTATATTGGTTTGGGCGCGTGTTTTGCGCAGTTTACATTGGTTTGGGTTTGAAATATTTACAAAACACTTCCACAAATGTTTTAAAGGTTAAACTCTGATTTGTCTTAAATGTTACATATAGTTTCGTCCTGAGTAACTAATGACTTGGATCCTGGTTTGTTCACTCGCCTCGCGGTAAAACCTCACACGTAGATTTTGAGGGTGTGACAAATATGGCAGATCATATCATTACAATATCCTTATGGTTCTCTGCCTATAGATCAACATTCTCGTATCAAAATAATGCACCTATGGATCTTTGCCCATAGACCAACACACCATATCGTGATAATGCCTTTATGGCTCACCGTCCATAAATTGGCATTTCATATCTTGATAACACCCCTATGGTTCACCACCTATGGACCGACATTTCATATCTTAATAATGTTCCTATGGTTCACTACCCATAGACAGATATTTCATGTCGTAATATGTCCTTATGATTCACCGCCTATTGAGTAACATTCGTATGTGAAGACTTTACTTGCATAGGAAAACTTGTGGGAAATTGGCTAAGTGTATGGATATGTGGAGGTTTAGATTAGTTACGGGGTCCTTTGGTCAGTTGAGGAGGTATAGATTGGTTACGGGGGTCTTAGGTCAATGGGGAAGGTTATACTTTAGAATGGGAAGGTGGATGATGTTTTGGCTAAGTATATAAAGATACGAAGGTAGCAAGTACTTTACGGGGGTGAGACAATTGAAGGGACTTACATACGAAAGTACTAATTAAGGTAAAAGACCAAGTAAGGTCTGATGCAGAGGATCATTCAGTTGTGACATCCTTTTACTTACAAAGGTGATATGGCACTTACAGAGGTCTTCATGCCTTAGCAATTTTGTTGGAGTGGGTCAGCTACAAAGAAAGTAGGTTATTTGCGGAGGCTTTGCCCATTTATGGGGACCATAAATCCTCCCATTAGGACAATGATTCACTTATGGAGGAATTAACATAACTTATGAAGGTTATGAAATCTCTTGTTTCTCTGTAACATTTCCTAACCATCTTTTTACCATTGACATTGAATCACTAATTTACTCATACAAGTTTTAGGGTCAACATTAGAAACATTATCATCCATGCACAAAAGCATCATAACGATGAACCCTAATTCATAACATTATAAAGATTAAAACTTTAACATGCAAAACATTTCATTTCATATATAACTTTTAATATGTATGCACACCACCCGAAAATCATTGAAAAATATAAGAAGGTGGGGATATAGAACCTACTTTGTTGAAATGACGATCAAACCCTAGAATGCTTTCCTTTTACGTCGAAATCTACATATAAATACTTAAAGTCACCACCTTTAAGATAAGATCTTGTCTATAAACATGTTACATATATAGATCAAAGCTTTTAATCAAGTTTCAAGGTATAAATCCTTACCTTTTTTTTAGATTTCAAGCTCTCTCACTCTCTCTCTATTATTATTATTATTATTTATTATTATTATTATTATTATTTATTATTATTATTATTATTATTATTATTTTATATTATTATTTATTATTATTATTATTATTATTATTATTATTATTTATTATTATTATTATTATTATTATTATTATTATTATTATTATTATTATTATTATTATTATTTTATTATTATTATTATTATTATTATTATTATTATTATTATTATTATTATTATTATTATTATTATTATTATTATTATTATATTTATTATTATTATTATTATTATTATTATTATTATTATTATTATTTTATTATTATTATTATTATTATTATTATTATTATTATTATTATTATATTATTATTATTATTATTATTATTATTATTATTATTATTATTATTATTATTATTATTATTATTATTATTATTATTATTATTATTATTATTATTATTATTATTATATTATTATTATATTATTATTATTATTATTATTATTATTATTATTATTATATTATTATTATTATTATTATTATTATTATTATTATTATTATTATTATTATTATTATTATTATTATTATTATTATTATTATTATTATTATTATTATTATTATTATTATTATTATTATTATCATTATTATTATCATCATTATTATTATCATTATTATTATTATCATTATTAATTATTATTATTATTATTATTATTATTATTATTATTATTATTATATTATTATTATCATTATTATTATCATTATTATTATCATTATTATTATTATTATTATTATTATCATTATTATTATTATTATTATTATTATTATTATTATAATTATTATAATAATAATTATTATTATTATTATTATTATTATTATTATTATTATTATTATTATTATTATTATTATTATTATTATTATTATTATTTTGTTATATTGGTTTATTTACATTCTTTCTTATTTCATTTTTAACTACTACTTGTTTTTCTTTAAAATTATGTATTGTGATCTAAATATTTGGATGATAAAAATGTTTTATTTTTATTTTGTAAACTGCATTCCTACACATAATTTTTAAATACGAGAATACTACTTTAAAATCTAATTGAAAAGAGAAAAAAATGAAAGAAAAAACTGAAAGTATTAATGATTTTGAATGCAGCCAAAGTACAAGTATTTACTTCAATAGAGTATGAATTGACCTTTGTACTGTTTCAAATTGATATTGATGAATCAGTAGTACAAATGGAGTGGGTTGTGTGACTCATGGCGTCAAACTTGACTGATTTCAACAAGCAGATCGAAGACTCAACAAATCCTAACCACATGAATATTTTACAACCTAAACTAACTATTCACAATATCTTTATATAACCCTACACTATAAATTTTTTCTACTTTTGCCCTTAAAACTTGTATCTACTTTTTTGAATCACGTTGTGGGTAAATAAATTTAAATCTAATTCTTAGTGGAAGTGTTTGATTATTAGTGGAAATGTGTGACATGCAACAATCAATTGATAGAAGATAAAGTTTCAATAATAGTTATTTCAATCATAAATAGCATGATTATGTCATGAACATAGGCCACGTGTATTTGTTCCTGTAAATTAACTTACTTTTCACCTATTTTTAAAAATGAAATCCTCTAAGAAAGGCATTTAAAACATTTAAACCCTTTTTGATGAAAACATCTTACGTATACTAATTACACTATTAATAGTATGATTACACAATCTGAGTCTTTAATTACGCAACTTTTGTTGTAACATTACATTATATGCACATCAAATCTGACGTTTTCTAAAAACAATTAAGTTTTTTGAAAAAAAAATTATAGCAAGAAAATATTCATATTAAAGATAATAAATATTTGATTTTATATTGTAATAAGAAAGCTATATTTGTTTTAAAAAAATATACTTGATTATTTCATCCAAATCTATGATACCTTTTTAACCAAATCTGAATTATTATTTTCATATATCAACAATTCCCACTCCACTGTACCCTTGATGCGACAATACCTCTTTGTGTCTTACTCTTTCCCTTCGAAATTACATATATTTGTTCAAACACTCGATCCATCTACACACTTTTAATTTTATCCATAGCTATTTTCATATAGTCTACAACCCATCCCAATTATTAAACAATTAAGGGATCGTATAGAACAGTTGAAAAACACAAAATGTAGTCTATATTACGCACCATTGTTATGCAACTTATGTTGCAAAATTACGCACGTCATATGCATACAATATTAGCGTTTTTTAAAAACAGTTGAGTTTTAAAAAGAAGTTATAGCAAGACTATATTCATAATAAATATTCGATTTTATGTTGTAACTTTTATAAATATAAAATAATATCACATAGAGAGCTATGTGCGTTTAAAAGTAAAACCTGAATATTGTTAACATAGGGTAATGTTTAAATGTTAGCCATTTTATTATTGTGATAATCGTGTTAACCTTTCAAGATTAATCAAAATCATTATTTTCTTTGTTAAAATATCATTATTACACATATATAAAAATATGTTATTTTATGCATATGTGTAAATTTATAAGTGTAAGAAAAGTTTACACTAATATAACTTATCAATAAATATTTACGATATATAAGCGTGACTTACATTAGTGTAAAATTTTCTATGCTTATAAATTTACACATATACATAAAATAACATACTTTTGTATATGTGTAATGATTTATTCCAAAAAAAAAGTAATGATTTCGATTGATATTGAAGAGTTAACACGATTATCTCAATAAAAAAGAGTTAACATTTGAACGCTCCCAAGTTAACAAATACAAATTATTTCAATCTTATTCATCCGACCAGATCTATTTTTTATATAAACATTTATTTCATGCGTGATAAATTTTTAGTCCGAACTAAAACTTTAGTTCCATATATCAACAACTCACAATCCATCGTACCCTTGAGACAACAATTCCTCTTTGTATCTACCTCTCCCCCTTTAAAATAACATACAAATATTCAAACACTCCATCTATCAACATACTTTGTCCATGTACCCATTTTTAACATAGTCTACAACCTAAAACCCATCCCAATTATTGAACAATCAAGACACCCATATAGAAATCTAGCATACTACAAGGACCAAAAATGAAACTTCTCATCTCCTTCTTTCTCAGAAAACAACACACACACACTCTCTCACACACACACACAAACACACAGAGTAACGATTCCCACCCCTTTCTCCACGTTTATCTCTCTCTACACCTACAAACCGACGATACACCCCCCACTGTCAAAGATTCCCCCAATCTCCCACCCTCTCTCTCCTCAAATCCCCAAATTCATTCTCCTTCATCTCATCTATTCTTCAACAACTTATGCGCTTAATTTGATTATTATTTAATTCATGGGTTGTGTGGGCTCCAAGCCGGAGGACTCTCCACCGGTGGCTCTTTGCCGGAGCCGGTGTCACTTTCTGGATGAAGCAATTCACCACCGGTATGTTCTTGCAGAAGCACACTTGGCCTACTTTCACTCCCTTAAGTCCGTCGGAGATTCGCTCCGCCGTTTCTTCGATCTCCACTCCGGCGACGGTGGCGCTGGTGCTCCTCCTTCTCCGGTGCTTAAGGGCTCTGCGCCTCCGGCTGTTGCCGCAGCTCCGGTGGGTTCCCACCGCCGGGAGAACTCCGGTGGGTCTCATATCCACTTTCACTCCGATTCCGATGACGATGACGATGATGATGATGATGAATCTCTTCATTTACATCCTGATAATGGTCACTCGTCGCCGATGCATCGTAATTTGAAGTATGCTGATCAGAACGAATACTTTGGCGGTTCGTATCTTCAGAATGATTATCATTATCCTCCGGTGGATTATCCTCCGGTGGATTATCCTCCGGCGGGATATTCCGGCGGTTACACGATGAATTATATGAGGAAACAACCGACGCCTTCTGTTGTGTATCAGCAGAGGCCGATGAATTTGGAGTCTATACATTACGGTGAAGCTTCATCTTCATCGGTATATCATAGCAATGGTTATAGCAATCAAAACCCTAGTTTAAGTTCGTATAATGATAATAATTACTCTAGTTACGGTGAGTTTTATGGTGGTGGTTCTTCGCAACAACCACCGTACGGTGGTGTTTCAGGGGCGGTGGTACAGGCGGAGGCGTCGGATTCGAAGCCTCCGCCTCCGCCTCCGCCTCCGCCTCCACCGCCACCTAGCTCGGGTTGGGACTTTTTGAATCCGTTTGAAAGTTATGAGAGCTATTATCCTCCGTATACACCGAGTGTGGATTCGAGAGAAGTGAGGGAGGAAGAAGGGATTCCTGATTTGGAAGATGAAGATGTTTATCAGCATGAAGTTGTTAAGGAAGTACAGGGGAATCAGAAGTTTGTTGATTCGGGTAGCGACGGTGGTGGTGGTGGTGTTGGTGGTGATATGAAGAAGGCGGCTGCGGTTGATGAGGGGAATGGGGAAAGGGCTGCTGGTGATCTCCATTACCGGAGCGCGCCTAATGTGGTGGCGAAAGAAGAGGATCCTGTGGAGTATGAGGTTCATGTGGTGGATAAAGAAGTTGTGGAGAATCAAAAGAAGCCATTGGTGTTTCATGATGATTCTGAAGTTATGAAGGAGATTCAAGTACAGTTTGATCGTGCTTCAGAGTTGGGTAGGGATCTAGCGAAGATCCTTGAGGTCGGAAAAGTTCCACATAAGCGCAAACACAATGCCTATCAAGGTAGAATTTTCACTTCTAAATGGCACTATATCCCATTTGTACAAGTTGGTTATCAGTTGATTGACTTGTGTAGTGGTGTTTGTTCTGTGTTTTAACTAGGGGTGATGATTGTGTAGTCTGAATACAACCCATTTATTTAATAAAGTCAGATTTGTAATCAGCTTAATGCAGTTGCAAATGTGGTAAACAGGTTGGAAGGTTGTGTAATAAATAAGTTAAATAGGCCATAAAAGAGTTAAACAATTCAACCCCTGGTATTAAACGAGCTAGATATGAGCACCCAAAACCTTATTATTTTCTTGTCTAGGGATTGTCACATGTAGTTTTGACTAGGAATTTAACATAAGGACCTAGAACTTTAATACTAGTGTTCAAACTGTCATTTTGCTGACTTTAGTCTGCTCTTGGAATTGTCTTTGCATAGTTTCATCCAAGATGTTGAACGGGTTTACGCCTTCTTTAGCACTAGCTCCAGCTGAACCTGCTACTACAGATGCGGATGTAGATTTATTAACGAAATCCAAGAATCTGTCATCCACTTTACATAAACTGTATTTATGGGAGAAGAAATTGTTTGATGAAGTTAAGGTATGTGTTTCAAGTTTCAACTCTCAACTATCAGATAGCGAAATCTAGACTTATTAGGACTGGTCGAGTGTTAGATTGATGTTTCAACTTATGTATCCTCGAAGCATTACACACACTCTCACATACACATACTTCTGTTCGTATGCTTCATGGGCCTAATTTTGTTATTGAAAGGTTCAACCTTTCTTCTTGTGGGAAGTTTTTCGGGTGTTACAAAATCAACCATTTGAGATAAATCATTTGAGTCCCTATATATTTATGCGTTTAAGTACATTGTGTTATATGGATTGTTATTTGTGGCACAGATTGAAGAGAAAATGAGATTACTTCATGAAGAGAAGAAGAGAAGACTTGTACGTTTGGATGAGAAAGGTGCCGAGCCTCACAAAGTCGACGCAACAAGAAGTTTAGTTAGAAGTCTTTCAACCAAAATTCGAATTGCGATTCAAGTCGTCGAAAAGATCTCCCAGAAAATAAACAATTTGCGTGATGAAGAATTGTGGCCACAACTAAATGACTTCATTGAAGGGTATGATATTTTTTTTTCTTTTTCTTTATTTTACTTTGACTTATACTTCCAAGTTCATCGATTATTGCCTCCTAATTCTTCACTAACTATTAACTTTTGGTGAATTACAATGAACCTTCTTTAGGTCCTAATTTCTTTACTATCTATTAACTTTTGGTAAATTACAATGAACCTTCTTTAGAAAGGTCAAAATCTACACTAAGAATCTTGGCACGAAACTGATGACGCTGACCCATAACCACTTTTTTGTCCATCTTCGGGGTTATTTATTAAATGAATAAAGTGTTAGGCATGATAATGAAAAGTATATCATGATGAATGTATTTGAATAAAGCAATTTAGGGGACTTTTCTATCCATTTTGTCTCGTACCCTTTGTACTTGAATCATTTATTGTTTTGACCCATTTGACATAAAACATAACCCAAATTAATCCACTCGTAAGCAAATTGATTGTCATTTTAACCTCTCAAAAGTACCAAAATTGTCTTCAAAATTATGCTAAATATATATGCTTTATTTTGTTAGTATCTTATTTGTTGAAATATTGGTTCCAGGTTAACGAGAATGTGGAGATCGATGCTAGAATGCCACCATAGTCAATGTGAGGCAATCAGTGCAGCCAAGCACATTGACTCGATTGCATCTCGCAAACACTCAAGTGATGCGAGTCTTGATGCCACACTGCAACTCGAACACGAACTTCTCAATTGGGCCATGCGGTTCTCGTGGTGGTTCAGTGCTCAAAAGGGGTTCGTGAGAGCATTAAACGAGTGGCTTCTTAAATGTCTTACGTACGAGCCTGAAGTGACCGTGGATGGACCAGTTCCCTACTCACCCGGTCGAATTGGTGCACCTGCTATATTCATAATATGTAACCAATGGGCTCAGTCCATGCAAAGAATCTCTGACAAGGAAGTCGTGGACTCGATGCGCCATTTTGCAACGAGTGTTCTTCAGCTATGGGAACGGGATAAGGTGGAAATGAGACAACGGATGGTGGTTGATAAAAACCACGACAGAAATTTAGATAAAGAGGATCAGAAGATTTATAAAGAGTTGCAAATGTTGGATAAAATGATTGTTGTTTCATCAGGAAATGATATGTCGTTAGGACATCATGTTTACCAGAGCGAAACTAGTAAAACCGTTAGTCTGCAAACGAGTCTACAGCGCGTATTTGAGTCTATGGAACGGTTTACTGCTGCTTCATTGAAAGCTTATGAGGAATTATTGCAAAGGATACAAGAAGATAATCTGGCTAGATAGCAGGAACAACTTGGTTCCATAGATCACGTGGTTCGATCAAAGCTAGGTCTGGAGAACTGAACCTGCAACCGCAACGACCACCAGGTTTTGAAGCGTGGCTCAGGAAGAAAATGCCTGCCTTTTAGGGGGTTTGATGACACGGTCCAGAGAAGAGGAGACGGGTGAAAGCTGATTGGTCGAGACAGAACGGAGCGTGATGTCACGGTTTTTTTGAAAGTGCAGGTAGTTGGTATAGAGGAATCATGTTGTAAAAAAATGATATGAGAGATTGATTAATGTATGTTGTAGGTAATATATTGGTTTTTAGACCGTTTGATGTTGGAAGAAAAATGAGATTTAAAATTGATTTTGATTCCTGATTGAATTTAACCATCATTTTTTCCTTTTGTAGAATGTGTCATCAGAGCGTTCACACTAGTATCCTCATCTCTTATATTTACATTAAAAACACTATTTTTTTTATTTTTTTTTAATTTAATAATATTTTTTTATATTTTTATCATTACCTTTTTTTTTTTCTTTACTTACAATCACTTTTAAAAATATTAAAAAACTTATTGGGTTTGTATCGTGTTTCCTCATATATGAAGAATCATAATACAATCCCTATAAATTTTCTTTCTTTTTCACTCACAATCATACTCATAATATAGGATACACACTAACGTTAAAAATAAAAAACCTTACTCTCATAGGGAAAAATGTTTTATCTTTGAACATTTTTTGGGCACCCATGAGGAGTGAGAACCGAGGACTAGACACATTGTTGTTGGGCTCAGGTTAAATTGGGCTCAAACAAAGCCCGCCCAAATGATACTTAACCATTTTAATGTGTATGTAATGATATTTAACCCAAGTGGTTAAGATGACCCACTGACCCAAGATATGTAAATATAAAAAGGTATTGAGTTCAAGTTTTACTTTGAGCAAAATGCTTAAGGTCAAGTCAGAAAGTTTTTCTAGTTTTGAGGTGTAGTCTCAGTTGGAAAACATATGAATGGGTCCGATTAAAATAACACCTATCCTTCGAACCTGGTTCATACATTTGTCGTTGAAAAAATGTAATTATGTATGTATTCATATTATATATATGTGTGTGTTATGTATATCATACTTAACACACTGAAAGAAGCATTGGAATTGCCCTGGTGTTCGTTGATGTGTAGAACAAAAGATGGTAATTCACGTCACACATTTACTGTGTTATTACTTTTAGAATTCAATTATCTTTAACTTGATAATACTCATGATATATTTCTAAAAAGGGTTTATACAATTTTGGTTATGATGAGATCTGTAATATTAATATATTGACTAGGGGTGATGTGTTGTTTGATCAATTGGTTTAATTGAAAAATGATTGATATATTATTTTTGTATTATTTAATCTGAAAACTGAAAATTTTAGATATCCTAATTTTCGGATATTTCAGGTTTAGAATTTAGGATAATTTGGATTCGGATACAAATCCTAATCTTGTTACACACCCCTTAGTATAATATTGATATGAGTTAATTGCACCGATTGTTGTGGTTTGATCAAATTACGATTTTATGACTTTATCACAAACTTTGCTAAAATGTATATCAACTGCAGTTAATATCTTTGAGGTGCCACACAAATCATAACAGTTAAACCCTTCTTGTCCAAGTTCAATTGAGGTGTGATATTTGGATGCATGTTCTAATCTATCATTTTGCCTTTCTTTTCTCTTTTCGTTTATTAAGCTCCATTTTTTAATTATATTTTTGAAGTTCTCTCTTAATTAAATGATGCAATTGACATGATAGATAAATTGCTGTATGTTCTAATCATGTTATGTCTTCGTAATTTAATATCATGTTATGTCTTCTAATATTTTTTATTGTCTTATTGCATATCTGATTATTTTACTTCAATTTCTAAATTTCTTGTAGCTGACATGTGGTTTTTTGGTCAGAAAAAAAAACACTAAAAATGAGTTCTGGAGGTCAACAAGGCAAAGTTTAATTGGATAACACAAAAGTACAATGAAACTACTCTTAAAACTTACAGGTTTGTTTACAAATTTCATCAGTGGTTTAGATGCATTAATGTGAATTCTTATACTTTGAATATGTGATTTAGGAGCATTTGTTCCATCGGATGTGTTGGAATGTTTCTGATTACGTTGGTTAAACAAGAATAATAACTTTATGTTTGTTCATTTATGTTCATTCATTTTAATTTATTTATGTTTGTTAAGGACCATATATATGATTATTATATTAGGTGTTTAACTTTATAGTTATTTAAGGAGATTATGTATACCTTTAAAGAATGTTGATTTTTATTTTTTAATATATGTTTGATTGCGTTCAGTTATATGTTTGTAAACCATTTGGTTATGTGTTCATTACCATTCGTGAGCAAATTCAATTCGTTAATGGAAAAACACGAACATATTTTTCATTGGTTATGTCTTCGTGAACAAGTTCAATTCTAAACTAACGAATATAACCAATACTTTGTTTGGTCGGTTATTGCCCCTACTAATAAAGATAAAAGAAAACCTCCAAGAGATGGGAAAGGTTTGTTTATATACTCATCGACTTCCATTTAAATCTGATATCAATGAAAGAAATAAAATTTTTGTTTGTGATATTTGGCTTATTTAGATGCATTTGAGAGTCGTAAGAAAAAATTGTTTTAAAAAATGGGCCTCAAATTCTTTTATTCGTCTAAAGCCCTCAAAATACTTTTATTCAATATGAATACATTTATAAAATACTTTGTATGTTTAGTTTAGCCCTAAGATCATTCTGACATCATTAAAGGTTCTCATATTACTATTTATTTCTTTTTTCTCTCTCTTTTTTTTTTAAGATTGTGACTCACATATTAATCTATTTAAATATTATTAATTATCACTTATGTATGCATTAATTGTTATATTATATGCATAAAATATTATATATATTTTTTTTCTTTTAAATTATTGTTTTAAGCACAATACTTTTACATATTTCACAATTTAACTTTTATAACTTTTCACTTTCAACGTTAGTCCCTAATACTTTCATATTTTACAAAATTTTCAATTTACAATCTAAATTTTAAGAGTTAACACGTTGTAACATGCACGTGTGGTTCAACTTTGTTACCCTTATTTTTTTTCCATTTAACATACCCATCATATCGTGCGTGTCCTAGATCGACTTGGTTATTGTTTCTAATGTTTTACATTTCACGTGCGTGGTTAAACGTTTTTACGTCTACTTTTGTTTAGTTTTATTTTTTTCGTTTTTATTTCTTTTTTAATACGAGTTTTTCCGGTGTTAATGATTGCTGACGGTGGTGTGACACTAATGCTATTTGGCATGGTTTTACGTCCCCCCTCCTCCCACCACCACCACCGCCGCAATGCGGGGAGATTAATACTAGTTTTTACTATTAAACTACATCAATTCAACTTCTAAATAATTCAAGATAAATTGTCACCTCTCAAGACTCAACCTATAATTTTCTTTTACAAAGGACTAGACAACCGAGGACCCCCTAGAAAATGGATCACACTTCCGCTCGAAGAACAGAACGTAATGACCCAGCCCACTCGCCTAGAAGAAAACACAAAACTAGGAAAGCACTCTAGGTTAACCCAAAACATTTGTCTTAAACGAGACTTTAACCCATGACTTCTTCTTTCAAAAGACATAACATTACCAGTTAACCACAAGACTCTTCGGACCTACAAGTTGTTATAAAAGCAAAAATGCAACTTACAATTACAACACCCCCCCTTCCAATTATTTATTTTTTTACAGCAAATGTATGATTCTGTTTTAAAGGATATGTGTTATCTTAATCGGCCACACCTATCAGTTTCCCAGTCGGGACCGCATTCCTGACCCTCTCAGGAGGAAACCTACAACTGGAAAAACTAGTTCGCTCAACCCTAATAATTTTTGCTTAGAATAAGACTTGACCTCAAAACCTTCACATGTTTACATGTATTGAGTACTTCAATTTAACCATTTGAGCCAAGTATTATTGGATCAAAGGTTTTCTCAGTTCTCACTTATAGTAAGTTTTCTTCTAAGAGTGGTCTCAGGTTTCGTATTTGAGTAATGAAGATAACCGAATAAACTAGTGGTCGTCAGTAATTCAATTAAACATTAAAAAAAAACGTTAAGTATCATTGGTCTCTATTTATTTATTTCTTAATCATATTTCTTTACTTGTCGTCGTGGAGACAAAAACCAATGGGAAAATAGTCAATGCGATGATGAAAAACTGAAAAAGGGCACCCAATTATTATTCTCGCTCCTAACGTTATGCACCTAATTAAATACCCATAATTTGCTTAACCATATAATCTTGATTTCACTAGATAAATATAATATACGATCTTTATTTATTTATACATTTAAACAATGGATATAAAACACAATAATAAACACATATTACGAATTGTGTAATATATGTAACATAATAAACTGATATTTAACACAATAAACGTATTAGACATAATAAGCTGATGTATTTGACATAATGATCAAAATACAAGAGCGGACTTAGGGCTATGGGTTGGGTGTCAACCGACCCCCATGAAATTATTTTTTTACATACAATATATGCAATTGAATCCCAATTGACCCCTATGATTTTTTGACACGGATACCCATGAAATTTTTTATGATGACTGAACAAAAAATTATTGTTAAATTTTATACATTATGTAACAGTAAGTTAGTAACTAGCTACTGTTTTTTGAAAGGTTTTCAGATTATAATCATATTCTATATAGTGTGTTTGGTTAAAAAGCCTAAAAGAGATTTTAACAGAATTAAGTGTTTACGTAACATGTTGTAATTATATTATATATAATGTAGACTGAACAAAATTTCTATATAAAGTTGAAGAAAAAAAAAAAGATGAAGTAGGTCGAGCACGTGGTCAATCTTTAAAATTGAATCGTCAAATTTTGTCATTCGTCATGTAAATGAAATTCAATTATTGGTCCTTTTGATTTCATGACCAATAGACTAATTTTCTATTATTACTTATATTGGTATGTGTGTTAAAAGAATATAATTTGATGATTTTCTAAAAAGTTCATACAAACCTCAGACTTTAGGCATTCACTAGAAATTACCCTCCACATTATGTTGCCGGCTGAATTTAGGGGTGTTCAAAAATATCCAAATCCAAAACCGTAACCGAAATATCTGAAAATCCGAAATTCAGATATCCAAAAATTCGGATATCCGAATTTCAGATATCCGAAATTTCAGATTCGGATTCGGATAGTGGTTTTGAGAATTTTCGGATATTTCGGATATCCGAAATATTCAAAATCTTTTTATAAAATCTTAAAAATATTAAATACTAATTAAATATTTTGAATGTTTTTTAGATATTTAGGATATTTTAATAAAAAACTTTGAATATCCAAAAAAAATGTAATAAAAACTATTATATTTTTATAAAATTTATTAAATAATACAAAAAATTTTTGAATTCGGATTCGAATTCGGATAGTAAAATTCACTATCCGAAATTTTCGAATATCTGAAATTGAACACCCCTACGGCTGATGGCTATTTTACTATCGATAGGGGTGTCAAGTGTTTGAAATTGCTATAATTGAATAAATATTGATTAGAGTAACTCACACGGACAGTACCAGTGCAATTTTTCAATTATGATTTTGGTCCTCGAAGAATACAAACTTAGTATTAAAATATGCATAGTCTTAATATATTTAGTTCCTAAATTGAATGGATGCTAATTTTTCTATTAAATATTTTTTTAAAACACCAAAATGCCTTAGATTATAAATAAAAATTAAAATAAACAATAATTTGAAACTACCTACACATGAGGGACCCAACATCCATCCCCTTCACTTCATCCTACAACAAGAAACTTCCGTCTCTCTCTCGTCGGCCACATTTTCGACCATCACCATCTTTCTGCTCCATCGTGCAACACCACCACTACTTCCGTCATCACCATTTGTGTAACTCTCTCTCTCTCTCTCTCTCTCTCTTCATGTGTGTGTGTTTTGATGCTCACGCTGTCGTCACTACTCATGCTGGTGATGGCAATGATCAAACCTCATTTATCCTTAAGATTTGAAAGATTATGGCTATGATCATAATCCAATCCACCAAAATCACAAAGCTTGGTCCTGACACTTTTGTTTTTCTGGTGTAAGATGGTGGTGGCATGGAACAAGTGGTTGTTGTGGGGGCCTACTCGGTGTTGTTGTTGTACTCGTACTCATGGTGGGGGCTGCAGTAAGGGCAAATATTAGCGTTAGCGATGTTGGTGTGGTAGACGACGGGAGGCCGCTGTGGTGTGCAGTGGCGGAGCTTGAACTCTTCCGTAGGGGGGCCAGGAACAAAATTAAATTTTTTAGGGGGGGCGAACTCGATATTTATACAAAAATTTACACTACCGGGACTAAAATTTTACACTATCGGATTAAAATTTAACACTACCGACAAAAAATAGGGGGGCGGCGGCCCCTCCGGCCCCTATGATGCTCCGCCAATGGTGGTGTGGTAGTCGATAGGAGACTAGCGCTGGCTGCTAGTGATATGGTGTGGGTGGTTTAGTGGGAATGTGGGGTGGTTGCCGGTGACAGTAGTAATGGTGTTTTACTGTTTTTATTTTTATTTTACTTTTTTATATTTATAATATGGCTTTTTTTGTTATTTCAAATATAACTGTCCATCAATATCATGGATCAAACATATTATGTTTATACATTCTTTAGAACTAAGCATGTAGTTTTTAAACCTGATGATCAAAACAGCAATATAAATATATTTGAAAGACTATCCGTGTAATTTACTCTATTGATTAATATGTAAATTTATTAAAGTAGGATTAAAAGTACAATATAACCTGAATGCATCAACATCAGCTGAACTAATTCTAAAATAAAGTATGTTTTTCTATAAAGAAAATAAACATCCAGTGACAAAGAATAATATCACAGTAACGTCTTTTAGCACGCTAATCCAATCCCGTATGAAATATTAATAGTACCAAAACAATTGAATTTTCCGAAACATACAATTATAAATTATCATTTAGTTTTTTATACACAGTTTTAATTTAATATTTTTATGAATTTAGTTAATGTTAACTGACAAATCAAATAATAAATCAAATGCAGTTTACATGAAAAATATCTATAAGTGTAAGCAGAAGAACATAAGAAAGTAAGCATAAAGAAATACTCGTTATGTGATTTTATAAAATAAATCAATGTTTAAAAGAAAAGAAATAATGAGATCTCTTGGAAAAGAATAATGATAGTGATAATACAATAAACAAATTTAAATTTATTTTTATTTAGGTCAAATGTTTAAAAGAGAAGAAATATTAAGAAATTTATGAGTAGGGTTATAAAAAACTTATTATTTATCATTGTGTTTTACAATTAGAAATATATAATGATGTTATTTCAATAATGTATTTTTCAACTTATAGTATACAAGATAATACAATGACGATCAAAAAACACAATGAGACATTATATTATTTTATCATTGTATGCTTTAGATTAATTAGTTTTTAATTTATTATTGTGTTTTACATGTTAGAGATACACAATAATATAGCTCTATCATTATATATATGTTTTTAAAATTTATCATTTTAAAAAAATAATAGTATTCAGAAAAGCACAGTAACAAACAAAAATACACACATAACTGCATTAAATACACAATGACGAGATATGAGTTTAAAAATATAATTTTTTTTTATCTTTTGTAAATAACAATACTCTACTCATTTTAAATATAAAGAAACACTCGTTTTTAGGGTGGGATTTTTATAAAAAAAATAATTTCATACATAAAATTTATGAACATTTAAAAAAATGGGAAACCTTATAAAAAGATAACAAAAATAGTTATTTCTAAAATAGCTCTTTAAGAGCATTCACACTAGGTTTTTTATATTTATCCTTATAATTACATTAGAAAAAACTATATTTTTTCTCTCTCATTTTTAATAAAAAAATATTTTTTATATCTTTATCATTACTTTTTCTTTCGCCTCCATTAACAATCAGTTTTAAAAATATTATAAAATTAATAAGGGCTGAACAATATTTCCTTAAATTTACAGATAAATAGTTACATTTTCTCTCAGCTCCACTTATAACTACAAACAACTGTTCCATATAATTTAAGGTTTTCAAGATTTTAGGGATCATATTGCGAATGCTCTAACAAACTTTTTCTTATAATTTAATTTAACCATTAATTTAAAAGATTGATGATTGAGATTAATTTTTATGTTTTTTAATTTTAAAATCATTTATATTTGAATCTTTTTCGTTTAGGAGACAGGGAAATGGTAATTCTTGACCGGTAGGAACAGCAAGCTGTTATTGACATTTGGTGTTTTTTTATATAAAGGGGTTGATTGAACAATTTGATAATTGTTTATGTCCGACATGTTTATTTATTTTGTCAAGACTTTTGTCGTAAGAGTAGTGATTTTGATGTATGTTAGGTTTTTGACAATGGTTTCTTGTGTACCTCTATAAAGTCATGTCTAGGTTTTAAAGGGTGACCACAAAATCATATAATATAATTATATAAAACATTAATGGAGCACTTTATCAAATATTATATTATTGCTAATACATTGGAATATTAGGTCCGGCCATGCTTGCTTTATTGGATGAACAATATTTTATATAAATGCTGTTATATTATCAAATTCTCATATAAATATTGTTATATCAATATCTTTGTTTAATAGAATTAAAATAATATATCTTTTAACTCGTGTGACATATCAAATTGAATAAGTTACGTATACAAATGATATTTTTTATGTTAGGTGCGCTAGCTGATGTAAATAAGTAAATGACATCGTACAAATATGTTGCGGAAACGTAACACCCAACTACACATATTTACTCATGTATAAACTTTTTATAATCGACCCCATATCGTCATGTCCTGGTATTATATAAAAAGTGACTAATGTATAATTCCTTTCCATAATGTTATTATTTTAAAATAATTAGTAAATTAGCGTTGTAGAATGTAGTGGGGGACATAAAAATTGTTTTCATGAAAGTTAAAAGTTTTTAAGGGTCAATTGACTATTACTAACATTAAATGTTTTTTGTTCAATTTGAGTAGAATCGGTCACAAAGAATTGTTCGAGTCAGGTCGGTCACATAACAACAAGACAAAACTATGTTAAATTTTAAATATATAATTAAAAAATGATTAAATGTATTTAAAAATGGATGATAGAAATACAATATTCATACAATTGCTCTTTGTAAGCTTTTACCTCTTGAAACACTCTAAACTACCAAGTTTTCAATATAAAAACATACAATTTTCACTCAATCAAGAAACAATTCATTAATTATTCTATTAATAAGTTTCAAGCTAACACTCAAATAATCTAGCAAATAATCAAATAATGAAGTAAAATTTAAATAAGAAATTCAAAACAGATACCCAACATGAGAATCTTAGGCTCTTTAGATTCAAGTTTGCGTGAGGAGTCGTATAAGTATAGACAAAAGGCTGGTTGACGATAGGTGCTCTGACATCAAAGATTCTAGTGAAAATCGGGCAGTTAGAGGCATGGGTTGTCAAGTGCAAAATTATGTTTGTTAATATAATCAAGTTTGAGTGAGGAGTGTATAATTTTAATTTATTTTTTTACTTAAAAGTTTCTATTTAATTGTTCAAATATAATAAGTGCAAAATTATGTTTGTTAATATGTTAAGAAAAAAGGAAGGATAATGATGACTGATTTTTAAATTTTTTTAAATATGTTAACTTTAAATTTTCAAATATATGTAATACACGAGTTTATTCAATCCGTATATTGTCCTATGTTTAAGACATAACTTTTTTTTTGTATTAACTATATAACTGTAGATTTATTCAACTCGTGTATTACACGGAATTGTAACCTAGTGGAATTTATAAGAATTAAAAAGAGTAATGAGCTCAATTGTATAAATAATTATTGAGTTTATAAGAAATATTAAAATATGTGTTAATTAATTTACAACAAGTTTATATTTGTATAATTTTAATAATTAAATTTGTTTTTCTTGGTATCAGTATCAAAATTTCTTGGTGTCGGTATTAAAGTTTTGAAGGTTGATATCAAAGTTTCATGAGAGTCGGCGTCTAAAAGTCGTTTATGAGATAATCATATATATACATAAAAATGTAAAAGCTCATGGGGTGCGACTGATCCCATAGACAAAAACTTAGGTCCACCTTTGAGTCAATGAGAGAAAGCTATCGGCTATCAAATGTATATCAAATTATTATCAACTGGAACAACTAACCCTAACATGGGTTAGAACTTAGAAGAGGTGTTTTCTTTGTGGCCCGTCTCTGACTTGAAATATATATTTTTAAAGGAGAGAATTACGTACATTAAGGGTAGTGAGTTTGCGATTCCTTCTAAGACTTCTTCTTGCCAGATTTATACTAGTACGTTGCCGTTACTATTATGTCGCATGTGGTCCCTAGACCCTTGTTAGGTCTTTGTTAGAATTTGTTTACAGTTATTATTTTGTTATGGGTTTTCCCCAATTATTTTGAATATTTTAATAGTATGATTATTTTTTGAAGATATTATTTTAGTAGTTTTGTTTTGAATATTTTGATAATATAATTATTTATGAAGATATTATATGTTTTTTTTATAATTTTTAAAATATAATGTTTTATGATATTCTAAATATTGTGCTGCATTTGTCTTTATATATGTTTTTCAATAAATTTTATTTAATATTAAGTCAGTAAAAAATTATTGATTTTTTTATTTCTTTTTTTAAACAATTTCTATTTTCTTTTATAAATTTTCATATATAATGTTTTATAAAACTCCGAATATGTCATTAAGACATTCTAATTTTTATTTACGTTTTACTATAAAATTATTTAAAGGTTGGCTAGATTCTCACACTTTTATACGAATTGTCACAAGTTTGAGTCTCTCCCAATCGTCTTTTCCTTTTTATTTAAGTCATCGATGGTCGTCAACGCAAGTCTAAAATTAATTTATCTATATCTATACTATTATATAATACATATTAGAAGGATAAGTTGACAATTTTATTCAAAGTTTAAGACATCTATACAACATTTTACGCAGAGTACAAATGCTTTATGCAATAATTCTACTTTTGCCTCCTATTTAATTAACTTCTTTTAATTATTGTATTATTTAATACACAATATTTAAATATTATTTAATAAAATGATATTATTTAATTCACTTCATTAAATCTTGTTTTATTTATAATAATATAATTGACATTTAAATTTATATTTACTAATTATATTTTTATAACTAATTACTATTTAAATTAAGTATTATTTTATTTAAATATTTAAGTATATAACTTATAGATATATTCATATTTATAATAACTATAATACTAATATTTTTCTAAGTGCATATTGTGAGTTTAATAATTTTAATATATATTTTATATATTTTATAATAAAAGTGAAATTTGGATAGCATGATAATATTTTTCTAGGGGCATTTCACTATATACTATATAAAACATTTGAAAGGGACATAATAGTAATTTTACTTAAAATTTAAGACACCTAAGAAAACTTTTTAAAAATAGGATATAAGTGCCTTATGCGTAAATTGCCTTTATTTAGTAAACTTATTCTAATTAATATATTAATTAATATATCAGATTACTAAATTCATACATTAAGTATTATCTTATTTATAATATTTTAAATTAATATTTATAATTACTTTTACCATTGATACTTTTATAAGTAAATGTTATTTAAATTAAGTATTAACTAAACTATTATATTAAACATTTAAGGACACAATTGTAATTGATTAAACATTTATATTTTTATACTATTATATTAAATTAATTTACCATTTATATTTTTACTATTTAAATAAAAATTTAAACTCCTGGATCATCCCCGCTGCGAAGCGCGGGTTCCCCACTAGATTTTAATGAATGCTTAGATTACAATGCAGCATTGCGTGTGTAATAGGAAATAGTTAAAATAAAAATGCAATCTAGTGAGAATTGAGAATACTATTAATTTACTTTAAAGTAAGCTAGTTTTCCCCTTGCACCATGCTGGGGAGTTTTGTCATTTTTCAGCGCACTACGCGATGCGAATCTGGTTGTTAACGATTCGGCTCATCTGAAAATCATAAAAGTAAATACCGATACCAGTAATACCAATATCGGTAACGATGATGTTCACTCATAATCAGTTTTGTTGATCATAGTACTACAATAGTAATTGCACACGCTATAGCCTACGACACCAAAAAATACTCAATTTTATATACAACTTCGTTTGAAATAAATAATATCAGAACGTTGACATATTAAGAAAAACACAACCACTCATTCCGTTTTCTAGAAATAGTTAACGAGCAAAATTAATTCTCGCACAATGCGATGAGAGTTTGGTCGTTATCGCCTTGGCTGAGGGTCGTTAAAAACTATAAAACAAATATCAAAATCGGTTCTGATAATACCAATGCCGACAACGATGTTTTCAGTCATAATTGGTTTGGCTCTTCATGGTCAACAAAGTTAATGGCACTCTCTATAGACTACGGTACAAAAAAATACTCAATTTCAAATACAACTTTGTTTTAAAAAATATATCAGTGCGTTAGACAATAAGAAACGAAAGACAACCGCAAATTTCGTTTTTAAAAAAATTAACGGACAAAATTTACTATAAAAAATTAAATTATTAAAAAATAAAACTGAGTTTAAAGCATAAATTATATATGCTAAGAAAAGTGAAAATGAAAATTATAACAGAGCTAAAACATTCAACTTTTATGATAAAGTTATAGAAAATAAAGTTTCGTGCCAAAACTAAAAACCCTATTAAAGGTAGCTATTCCTCATCATGACAACTGCAAGTTTTGTTTTTAAAAAATTTAACAAATGAAATCTATTATTGAAAAATGAAATTATTAAAAAATAAAATGAGTTTAAAACGTAGATTATAGCGAAAATAAAACTAAAATATCACTAAAACATTAAACTTTTATGACAAAAGTTTTAAAAACTAAACTTTCATGCCTATGTTATTATTTAAAAACATCAATACACTAGTTGGGGATTTAGTGGGCTATCTTGTGATAAACAATATTAAGGTTATTATTTAAAAAAACATTAATATAATATTACATATCAACTTGATTTATGTATTATAGTTGTAAATTAGGCTTCAAAAGTTGTACTTTCAATTTGATCAACAAATTCTTAAGTGTTTGCCAACTTTTTAAATTAATTTATTATATTATATATATACTAATTACTAACTTTGATATGCATTATGTGTTGTATAATATGCTTTAGTGGGTTATACTCATCTTTTGTTTTTTTTAAATCTTTAACTTTTTTATATTAACCCAATATTTTACATCTGTTATAATTTAAGCTTAATATTTTTTTACTTTTAACTTTGGTCCCTATACTTTTTATATTTTATAAAATTTTCCATTTTACGTTTCGATCTAAATTTTGTGAGTTAACATGCCGCAATGTACGTGTGTGGTTCAACGTTTAGATCAACTTACTTATTGTTTTATATGTTTTACGTTTCATTTGCGTGAATTTAATGTTTTTACTTCTATTTTTCGTTCGTTTATTTTTTTTTCATTTTTTATTTTTTTTTAATATGAGCTTTTTCGATGTTGGTGGTCACTGGTGATGGTGTGTCATTGGTGCTACTTGACAATATTTATGCCTCCCGCTGCAACGCGGAGGGCTTAATACTAATTTTGTAATAATCTTCATATTTAATAGGCTATTTTATAATAGGGTTATTGCATATCAATAATCAAAATTTTCATTTATTGTCTGGGATTAATCTCAACTTATAAAATACTTACAAACACTCTCAAATTTAAGGTTATTTTTCTCCAACGATCTCTTACTAACTAAGAGTCAACCTCGTTAGGTTTTTTTTGATGAAATGTGGCAAATTTTCAGTTTATTTTCAATTCCACTACCACCCAGCCTCTATCAGGTTCGTTTTCGATGTCTAGCCTCCATCATCACCTGAAATCTACCTACAACATGTCAAGTGAATTAGATTAGGAGTTGAATATTGACGAGTTTTAGAGTGCAGAAGTTTTTAGATTGACGGACCAGATGGTAAAATTTAACTTTCTGCTTAGTGTTTTGACCACATAAGCAGTCCATGTAATAAAAAAAATAACGGGGTTAACTCTTAGTTAATTAGGCATCGTTGGAGGAAAATAAACTTAAAATTGAGAGTGTTTGTAAACTTTTTAATTTAAGATTAATCACGACCAATAAATAAAAGTTGAGATTTTTAAAATCAAATAACCCTTTATAATAAACCATACTTGGATACTAAGCTTGAAAAACAACATTCGCACAAGACCATTTATGTAATTAACTCTAAAGTTAACTATTACTTATCATTAAATTTAAATATTTATATTGTGTAATATAATTAGAAAATTATTATTTATTCAAAGGAAATATCCAGATAAAAGTTCTTAAAATCAAGAAAATAGAGTTGAATTTTAGATTGTAAAGAATCAAACAACTGTAACCCTTTTTCTCATTATATACATGAATGATGATAGACAACAAAACAAAAGAAGCGATAGATATTAGAACCCCTCAAGAAAAATATATTCTCTCTGTCTTCGTTCTTTCTCTCTCTCTCTCTCTCTCTCTCTCTCTCTCTCTAACATTTGGGTCTTTTTCTTTTCTTGAATCCTCCATGGGTCTCTGTGCATCAGCTCCAAAATCAAGAACAAACCCAGAAAGAAACCACCCCCAAACCCATAAGAAAACCAATCTTTTTAGCAATAATCGTCAAAATCCACCTTCAAGCACAACCCCACAGAAATTTTCCGGCCAAATTTCACCGCAAAAGACCGCCGGAGCTGGTGGCGGTGGCGGTGGCGCTACTCCTCCTTTTTCTGAATTTTCTTTTGCCGACCTCGAAAGTGCTACTGATAATTTCAGAACCAAGTTAATTATGCCTGAAAGCGGTGAAATAGCACTGAATGTTGTGTACAAAGGTCGGTTGAAGAATAGTCGGTGGATTGCTGTAAAGAAGTTTCTAAAGTGGCTTGGCCCGACCCGAAACAATTTGTGGTAATTCATTGGTTATATTCTTTAATTCGTTGAAATTAGTTTTTAATTATGTATGATGATATGCTTATTTGTGTGTTCTTTCATGTTCCCAATATGATACACATACACCCTGGATATTTATTGGAAGCATCAAATTAATATTATTGTTTTACAATTTCAATTCTGAAACCTGGTGCTAAGTAACTGTAAACTACATGTTGTATGGAAAAGTTTAAATAATTTAAAATAATTACAATTGTTTAACAATTTCAAATTGACCGACTAAGAGAGTCTTTTATTTAATTTCACAGAAGTTTCTGTAAAAATCTTTCATTTAATTTCAGTTTTTTAGGGTATTTGCTAATATGGAATTGCTGGTTTTAAATTGGTAAAAGAATATGAAAATTGATATGAAATTGAGGAGATTTTACAGAAGAATTGAATCAATTGATGATTATGGCCACTGTAAGTAGTAAAATTTTAGGTTTTAAATGCAAATCAAGAATTCATATGGGTTTGAGGGAAAACTTCTTTGTTATATTGGTTTAAATTTTGTTGTATGCACATATACAAAACACATACCATTGCAATGTAAAATGTTGTTGAAATGTGAAAAGTTGAAGATGGGTTGTTTGATCTTGTAGGAAGAAGCAATGGGTGTTGGAAAATTGCGTCACAAACGACTGGCGAATTTGATTGGGTATTGTTGCGATGGTGAAGAGAGGTTGCTAGTTGCGGAGTACATGCCTAATGATACTCTTGCTAAGCATCTATTTCACTGTAAGTATACTTTTAATTTATGCATTTATACTTTGTCAACATAGGTCATAATGATTCTTGTCATTTAGAAGTTTTTTGTGCATTTGACCTTTTATGGTCTAGAAAGAAAAGAAGTTGTGATTTTGTGTATGTAGATTGTGTATGAATATTTGTTATGCATTCTTTGCCCTGAAAGAGTTTTATCATATTGGTAAATGAGCATGCAACATCCGACCCATCATATCAGTATTATTTGCTTTGCCATAGGGAGCTCAAAACTTTATTTTGGTTATTCGAGCGGGAACTTCCCGGAGGTCAAAACTTTATTTGGGTATTTGCTATCTCTCTCTTGTGGATGGGTGATATGAAACATAATACAACAAGAGAGTTTTGTAGTATGTCAATTGAGTTATTGGTTACTTCATTCAAAAGTGAATCAACCAAAATTGTAAGAAGGTACCCAATTATCGGATTCTGCCAAATTTATTTAATATAATCTTTATACAGGATTTGGAAATTTTCAAGTATCCTCTTCTTCATAGATTATGTGACGCCAAAAAATTATCAAAGATACAATATTCATGCGGTTTAACAATTTGTTTACATTCACTGTTGTTGTCAGAATGTTAGGACTTAGGATTCTGATTATTATTATATTTTGTATGAGTTCATTAGAGATCTCATCAAAGAAAGAATCTTCATTCATTTGGAAAAAAATGAGTCAGAAAATGGATCAATATTATCTTTCTTAGCTCGTGCATATCTTAGGTCCTTTATTTATGCCTTTTATGATGTTTTCAGGGGAAAATCAGACAATTGAGTGGGCTATGCGAATACGGGTCGCTCAATACATATCTGATGCCTTAGACTATTGTAGCACTGAAGGTCGTGAATTGTATCATGACCTCAATGCATACAGGATCCTCTTTGATGAGGTGCAACATTAAATTAAAATGATCACATTTATATTTTTCCCGTTCTATTATATAAAAAAAAAGATAAGTGTGTATCATTAGTATCATTTTTTTGATGCAATTATAGCTAATATGATAATGGTTTATTGGACGTTGTAGGAAGGAGATCCCCGACTTTCGTGTTTTGGACTAATGAGAAATAGTAGGGATGGGAAAAGTTATAGCACAAATCTTGCATATACACCTCCGGAATATCTCAAACACGGTAGCAACTTATTTTCTTCACAATAATACAATAATAAAAGTTCAAGCCTTTATTAAGTTCGGCTTTTTAATCTATCTCGAAATACCATTTTCTTGGTTTGTTGGTAAATGCATCGATATATTCTTCCTACTGCAGGAAGAGTAACTGCAGAGAGCGTTGTTTACAACTTTGGGACGGTCCTTTTAGACCTTCTAAGTGGGAAACGCATTCCTCCAAGTCATGTAAGCTGAATTTACTCATTTATACCATTTAATATAGTCGTTTATCTTACGCTGAGAGAAAAACTTAGCGTTGTGATTGTGGTGGACCATTTGGCTGAAAAAATAGCCTTTAAGTATACTTGAGTTTAGTTCTATTCTTCCAATGAATGTGTACACATGGAAATCTTTAACGTTTTGTAATGTAACAAGAGTAAAAATAAAAACTTGTTAACCTTTTGTTTATTTTGCATCTGTTTCTTTAATTCCAAATAATATCATCACCTATAGGCGCTTGATTTGATCCGTGGCAAAAATATCATTCTTTTAATGGAGTCGCACTTAGAAGGGAACTTTTCAACAGATGAAGCGAGAATACTCGTTGATCTTGCCTCTAAATGTTTGCAATATGATCCGAAAGATAGGCCTACTATTAAAGACCTTGTTGCGACTCTTGCTCCACTTCAAACCAAATGTGATGTAAGAATCTATTTCTTAAGAGAATTGCTTCATGATGTACAATTCCTTTTTCTTGGAAATATTTTCTTTTCTTTTTGTTCTTTTTATCTTTTTTAGGTTCCGTCTTATGTGATGCTGGGGATTTCAAAACCAGAGGAAGCTCCCTTAACTCCACAACGTCCACTTTCCGCATTGGGTGATGCTTGTTCACGTAAAGATCTTACGGCTATTTATGGGATCTTGCTCAGTACACACTATCGTGATGATGAAGGAACCGGAACCAATGAGGTAGTTTGATTGTACCTTTTGCTATGTTTGTAGTATGCAGATTCGGAAATGTTAATGCTTTGTTTTCAGTTGTCATTCCAAGAATGGACTCAACAGATGAGAGATATGTTGGAGGCAAGGAAACGTGGTGACCAAGCGTTCCAGAATAAAGAGTTCAAAGCTGCCATCGACTTTTATTCGCAGGTGCTTTAGTTTCGTTTTATATACTTCACCTTTTAGATAATGTTTGGATGTGTTTTACCTGTGTGAATTGCAATAATCAGATAAACAGTTGTTTAAACGTCGGGTAAACTCTAATAACTTAAGTAAGTTACTTGGTTTTGAAATGCGAGACGCGCTCTGATGCATTTTGGTCCCAATATCCGATGCGCGAGACACTCTCAGCACTGCATCATGCATTATGCGTGCTTGATGCACGCATTTTAAAATCAAGGTTAGTTACAGATAAAATAATAATAAATAACATTCTTAGTACTATTATTCCCTCAAATATGTATGATAATCTTTATTATCAGCTATATAATAAATATTTGTAAGCATTACCATACTACAAACTGAGTTGGTGTTTATGGTTTAGCGTTGCGATACACTAAAACTCAGTTTCTCATCGTGTGTTTTAATTATTATTTTTTCTTCTAATTTGCCGAATTCTCATCCGCAGTTCATAGATGTGGGAACGATGATATCACCAACTGTATTAGCAAGGCGGAGCCTATGCTTTTTGATGTGTGATCAACCTGATGCTGCCCTTCGAGACGCCATGCAAGCACAAATTGTGCATGCAGATTGGCCGACCGCCTTCTACATGCAATCAGTGGCTCTTGCGAAGCTGGACATGCATCAAGATGCTCTCGATATGTTAAACGAGGCTGCTGGGCTTGAAGAAAAACGACAAAAAGACGATCAAAGAGGCTCGTAATACCATCCATCGGTACATTTTCACCAAAAGCAGTAAATAATTTGCTGTCAAATATGGTTGACATCAAATCTTTTAGTACATGTTATACAAGAAAGGTTGTTATATATGATAAATGCAGAGCTTGTTGATTATAGTTTTTAACTTATGTAATATGCATAAAATGTGCTTTAGAAGTCCATTTGTGAATTAAGAAAGATTTGTTTTGTGAAGTAAACAGGCTTTTCCCACCCTTTTTTTTAATTTATTTAAACACTATTCCATTTAATTTTAGGGTTTTGGTCAGATTCAAGAAAGCTTGCATATATGATGTTTAACTTTAGGAATGGCAATTATAAACTAGAAAGTTTATGTTAGTGGAGTTGAAAAGAAACTCATACAGCACCTAATCACTTTATAAACTACTTAATCATTTTATAAATTAATAAAGAATAAGAACCTAATCAATCTCTTAAAGTCGATGGTATCAAAGGACTTTTGTGTATTAATTTTGTTTCTAAAATGATTGAGTGTACAATGGACGCAAAATCCAAAGGTATCAAAGACATAGACAAGAGGGTTAACAATGAAAATAAGGAAACATCAAGCAATATGAACTCGTAATGATTCAAGAATAAAAGTTGCTAAAAATGGATGATGATTAATCCAATTAAACCTTTACTCCCACTCAAGGTGGAGCATGTAGATTGTTAATGCTCACCTTGTCTAACATGTTTTAGATGTTGAGCTCCTAAGTCCTTTCCTAAATATATCAGCAAGTTGCATTTTGGTGTTAATATGCATGGGTCTAATTTCTTGAGTTTCCACTTTATTTGTCTAACAAAATAACAATCCATTTCAACGTGTTTGATACTTTCCTGGAAAACATGTTTGTCAGCTATGTGACGGGCATCATGATTCTCACCAAATAGTTTGGTAGGTCCAACCGAGCGATGTTGAGCTCCTTAAGAAGCCATCACATCCATAGAATTTCCCTAACGGTAGTAGCCATGGCAGACGACCGACTGTTTTTATGTTTTCCACGATATTGCCCCCCCCCCCCCCCCCCCCCAACGACGAAAAGAAGAATATAATCAGTTCTGGAACGCCTAATGAAAGGCATCCAGTACAAAAGTCACAAAAGGCAATGCTTTCGGTTCCTCCTTTTTGTGCTAGAATAATGTTTTGGCAAAAGTGTCATAGGTATCTTACTTTAACCAGTTGGGCTAAAAATCATTGGTTACTATATATAATACATATTAGAAGAATAATATGATAATTTCTTTAAAAGTGTAATACACCTATATAATATTTTAAGCATTGAGTACAAGTGCTTTATGCAATAGTTTATTTTTGCCCCCGTTTAATTAACTTTTTCTAATTATTGTTTTATTTAATACACATTATTAATACATTATTTAATAATGTGATATTATTTAACTCATTTCAATAAATTTTATTTTATTTAATAATATAAATTGACATTTAAATTTATAGTTACTAATCATATTTTTATAATTAAATACTATTTAAATTAAGTATTATTTTATTTGAATACTTATATCTATACTACTATATAATGCATCTCTTTGGATAGTGATGTAATTTTGCCAATCATATAAGTTTTAAAACAACATGTACAAATGAGTACAATACATTTAAGAGGGGTAGAATAATGAATTGATTAAGATTTTAAGTTACTTTAGGGACAATACCGTAAATTTATCCATTAAATTTTATAAACCTTGACATTTTTGCTCATGTCTCTTTTATGTATTTAATAAACATTATTAATATATTATTTAATTATATGATATTATTTAGTTCACTTCATTAAATTTAATTTTATTTGTGATTCTATAAATTGATATTTACTAATTATATTTTTATAACTAAATACTATTTAACTTAAGTATATTTTAATAACTATAATATTAATATTTTTTAGAGACATATTGTGAGTTTAATAATTTTAATATTTATCTATATCTTTTATAATAAAAGTGAAAGAGAATAGAATGATAATTTTATATATGGATCAAGACACCCAAATGAATAGTCATTCATAAATTCTTAAAAGTTAACTATGTTATTTTATTTATGCCTTTACAATAAAATATAACATATGATGCTTATAATACAAATGCTTAAGCAAATACACGTGGCCAAACAAAACCGTCATTTATGTTTAATGTCGTTCATTCATTGCGATTGATCACTAATCCCTCTTCCCTTTTCCCTTGCCGGTTGTTAACAGCTCAATGACAATCAAGATGGTAATTTGTGGTGACAATTTATCCATTAACTTTCTTCGGTCTATGCAAATCACTACCGAAAGCTGCATCCGATGATTATAAAACTTTAACCTACATTCATAAAACGAACCCCCCTAAAATCTAGGTAATAAGTGATTTCCGACCACAAATACCACCCATGTTTTCACTAATCTTGTTGGGGTAATATAGTTGTTTTAAAGACTTTTGTAATATACGTAATTGTTTTCTTTCATTCAATTTCTTTAATAATTATATTTTGATTTTTTAATTTACGTCATAACGCATCGTGCCAATACTGATTAAAATCGAATTCCCAAAGAATCGCGCAACAGCCGTACCGCTGCAACGCGCAGGCATTTCCACGTACCGCTGCAACGCGCAGGCATTTCCACTAGTTACATATAAAGAGAATGATTGGCATTAGATTGCTTAAATGTTACACCGAGAAGGACTGTAGTAAGCTTTTAGTAAGTTACGTGAATGTTTTTAACCTTAGAGTGATTTTCTCAATCTAAACCCTCTAGTCTTGTTGTCAAAAGAAAATTCTTAAGGAATCTTCATGTAAACTTGCTCATTAAGTTTCCCGTGTAGAAAAGCACTACTCATGTCAAGTTGGTGGATGAACCAATACACGAATAGTAATGTCCTCACGGACACTAACTTTGCCACCGGTGTAACAAGTCAAGCCTTATATCTCTCCTTCGGTTGGTGTTGTGAAAGTCTTATCCTTCTATATGTGTGTACCCTTATGCAACGAGCCGAGCCTTATATCTCTCAACTTCCCCACTCGGCTTATATTTGATTTTAATAAACCCATTATGAGTCTATAACACGCTTTACGTTAGGTAATGGTCCAAGCATCCGGGTCTCATTTTCTTCGAGTGCTTATATTTCCCTTTTCACCGCTTCTAATTATTTTTTTATCATGCATATCTTGCTTAAAAAATGTCGGCTCATTATTTAAACTAATGGCCAACCAGAAAGTTTTATGAGAATCAAAGAATTTATTAGAAGTTGTATAATTATAAATAGGGTGTATCGTTAAGACATCTTGAGTTGATACAGATTGTGCGAGGTCTACTGACGAGGGAAGCTTCATGATGAAATCATTTAACCGTTTTGGTTAAAACGATCTCTTTTGGCACTAGTTCGAGGTTCTTTATTGCTAATTGCCTCATTATATACTATATTATATAGCAACTTGATTGCTACAATTAAGTTTTTAGTTTTTTTTATTTGACCACAAAGGTTTGATGGATTTGCCGTTTTGGTCCCTCAAGTTTTAGTTTTTCTTATATATATATATATATATATGAGAATTTAGAAACTAAATTAACACTTACTTTTTGTCTTCAATTATATTTTGTTGTATATTGTTTGAAAAAACGCATCGGGTAAAATATAATACGTTTTTATTAAACGGTATAAACCCGAGTTACTATATGTTTCAACGTAAATCCGAATTGGCACAATTGTATTATATACTTTATCACGTCGTATAAGACAGCACTACATGTGTTTTTTTTATGTATATTTTGAATTGGTCTATGTTTCGACATAAATTTGTTTGGAAAAGAGTCGAAACAAATATAATACGTTTTCATTCAACGACATAAATTCGAGTTACTCAATGTTTCGACATGTATTTAGTTTGGAAACAAGTTGGATCGATTTTAGTATATACATTATCGACATGTATGATGCCGCCGCAACGCCCGGTGGATAAAAGCTAGTTAAATAATATTTATTTGTTGTTGGGCAGATAATTCTTTCTTGACCTAAGACCTCTTGTGCCAATATCTCATTTTCTTTTGTTGGGCTCTCATTATTATAAATCTGATCATTAGGCCCATCTTCTTGCTCACTTAAAATTGTCGTCACCTTTTATAATGCCAATGAAAGGAAATGGTATTCATCGAACTTTACATCCATGGAAACGATATATTTTTATTTTCCAAATCATAATTTTGTATCCTTTCATCTCCGGTGGGTATCACGAAGACTCCGGGTCTCCTCTTCAACTCGAACTTGTCTCCTATTCTTGCTCATATGATATGTTAGACAACCAAAGACACTCATATGATCATGATCAGGTATTTGGTTAAATAATAACTCATAGGTTGTTTTGTGCTTTAGGACCTTTGAGGGTTACCAGTTAGTAACAAAAGTCGTCTTTAGAACACACTCACCCGAAAATCTTTTTGGTAAATTAACCTTGAACATTAAGGCCTGAGGTGTTTGAAGTTATGTCGGTGTTTGTGCTCTAGACCCCGTCTTGTTAGGGTTGCGTGTGGGCACATAGTCTCTAAGCAAATTCCTCTTTTAACCTTAAGATTAACCATTAGATATAATGAACTAACATATTTGACACAATGACTAAAATGCTTTCTCCTTTAAAAATAACAAAAGTACACATGTCAAGCTTAAATTCTTCGTAACCAATTTAGATTTAATATCATTTTTATTATAACTCTACTCTTATTTTTATATTACTCAAAATTTGATTTTTTGATTGCATCACAAAATAATATATCTATTCTATATCTAATACATTTTAACTTGCGTAAACCGTACTAATTTCTTATTGGGTGATTTTGCAATGTGTCATCATGTATTTATGACCAATAAACCTTCGAGTCTTTGACGGTACCTCCTTGAAGGCCTATATCAAGCTTTTTGAAGTTTTGGGTTTGGTCACAGGCCGGCCCATAGGCCACTACCTACCGAAGGATAAATTATAACAAAAATAACTTAAAGAAACGTCACCACTCGTCTAATATATGATTGAATACCAAACCACCAAACACGATGTCACAAACATTTAATGAATAAAATTGTCAAAAAATTACATCTTTCATTAGAGGTAACCATAAGTCGTTTCAGTTTAAATTATGAGCTGAAACCAAACCTAAAACATACATCCATACATGATATACAAAAGTAAAGCGTCTAACTTAACGTGACACCACCGAGTCTTAGATATGCATCAAGTCTTCATACGGTACAACTCTTAATAACCTTACTTAGTTGTACCATACAACAACTCAACGCATCCAAAATCAAAACATATTTACTTAAAACGAGAAGTGATCCTCCGAAAACCCTAAATATCATCAAACTAACCCGAATAACCCGACCCGATTCAATATTCTACAACGCAATTTCAGCTTGTAATGCATTGAACCCAACTGGCTGCTGTTCCATCTCCCACTTGGCCTGAGCAATCACTCCATCTTTTACAGGGGTGTACTCCTGGTCCCCCCAAGTTTTCAAATTTACAAAAAAGCCACAAAAAGTTTCATTATGACAATTACATAAGACAAAAGATAAAATAAAGAGATTGCAATACGGTCTAAAGATTCGGGTTAACCCTGTCCACATATCTTGTAGATAGTTTTACTGGGCTCCTATAGAATCTCTGTTTCTCATTATGACCCTTGAACTTTGTAAAATGACTTTTTTGTTATCTTAATTATAAATTAACATAGGAGATGTGATGCTTTCAAGGCGTTCATAAATCTTTAAGACCAACATAATCGTCTAAGTTGAATCAAGTCGATGGATTTGGAACATGATTAACGAGTTTCAATAACCCGGTCTTGCTAACAGTTTGAAACTTGAAATCAGCCATGCACATAAAAAAATAAACCTCTTATCTTTCATTTAAAAATTTAACACAAACTAAAAATTATAAAAAATTGGTCTCAACATTAAACAAGTAAAGTCGAACACTCGACTTGACCCACCCAACTTAATCGCTTTGGTTTGTTAAACCTAGGAGCATTCTCAGTGGAATTCCTAAAAAAACATGAATATATTTCTTATATTATATGGAATGGTTTTGAGTGGTTGTGAGTGAATAAAAGAGAAAATATTACTGTTCATTGGTATATTTGGGGAATCAGTGTTTAATTCTTATAAAATTTTTAATATTTTTGAAAGTGGTTGTGAGTGAAAAAAAAAGAAAAAAATAATAATAAGGATATAAAAAGTATTATTTAATTAAAAATAAAAAAAAAATAATTTTTAATATAATTATATAAATAAATATGAAAAATTTAATGTGGATGCTCTAATGACAAACAAGTCAGAACCAGACCTTAAACACACTTACCACCTACTGTTTTTTTTAATTAACATTTTTACTATGTATGTATGATTGTTACCTGTTTAAAACTGATTTTTCAGTCATTGGAGTACCAACATCAATCACTATGACCACATTAAACGTATCTTCATAAAAGAGTTGTATAAATCAAACATGACATGCTATGATCCATGATCACACGAACCTCGAGTTTCTGAACAAGGTCTTTGGCATTTGGTGCAGAGACAAAGATGTGACGTTGAGAAAGTTTGATAAATCCATCATCCACTGCTTTATCGATGAATGTGAGCAGATAGTTGTAGTACCCATCAACGTTCAGCAACCCTACCTGCATAATATCATTTCCCACCAAATAAATATTCAAATTTGATCATTTTTCACAACTTTGTAACCCTTTTCAAAGTTGGGCGACTGTTTCATAGATTTCTTTGTTTATACGTTTCATAATCTTTTAATAGTTAGAGACAATTTTAATGTTAAATAGTTAATAGTAGGGGTGTGAATGGTCGGTTTGATTCGGTTTTTAACCTAAAACCGAAATCAAAAACCGATATTTCGGTTTTTAGGTTTTTAAAACCATTCGGTTTCAGTTTTTTCGGTTTTCACTTCGGTTTCGGTTCGGTTTTTTTCGGTTTTGTTTTTGGGCTTCAAGTTTTTATTTTTCAAAATTGGTTCAAAGTAATGAATATAAGCTAAAACTTTGTGCTCACATCATTTTTTTGATTTTTAAACATAATCTATATATTCTTATAAATTACTTAACATTAAAATTGATTATAATTAATAAAATACAATAACAAAAAATTCAATAAAACAATTCAATCTACCAATCAAAAAAATTTAAAGATCATTAGAGAAACCTAAATATCTATTTATTTTAAATAGCATAGTTAAATAAGTAATTTATAAGTTAGTCATGTTAAGTGTATGAACACATCTTCAAATTTACAAGTTTGGTTTTATGGTTTTGATTTGATTTTTTTCGGTTTCTATTACAAGAAAAACCGAAACTAAACTGAAAAAATCGGTTCTTAAACAACCATCAAATCAAACCGTCGGTTTCTTATTGATTTCGGTATTTTTGGTTCCGTTGCGTTGGGTATTCCGGTTGCGGTTTGTTTTATTAGTTTTTTGCACACCCATAGTTAATAATTAAATCTTAATGGTGCATTCAGCATTAAATTATCTTTTAATTATAAAAGATTATAAACTATTAAAAAACAAACTCTTATAAACTATTAATAGACTATCAAATCTTTAAACGGACCACCCAAAGAGTACAAATTTTATGCATAAAGTACAATTAATCAGGGACGGAAAGAATGTGAAAAACAAAAAACCCACAAAGAAAATCAAAACTTTATCATCTTTCAACTAGTTTGTAAGATGTAACACATTCCAAAAGCAAAAGTTTCTTGATCAAGATAAAAGTACCAGATTTTCTGCACATAGTACAAGTCATAATTGCAGAGGGGAAGGTGAAAGGTCAAGGAGTTTTACTGGTTTGTCATGGATTCCAAGCTGAGCCCAGGTAATGACTTCAAGTAATTCTTCAAGTGTACCATACCCACCTGCAGATTGAATGAGTTGTACATTTAAGCAGTGTGTGCATTGAAGAGTTGTACAGTGATAGTGATGATGGCTGGAGAAGAGGGGACCTGGTAGAGCTATGAAGCAATCGGAGTGGCGGGCCATCTCAGCTTTCCTTTCATGCATGTCAGCAACAGCTTTTACTTCACCTATGCTTTCACCTGTTTTCTGTACAATAATATTATTTTATATAAAAATATAAAAAAAACATTTTTGTAAATGATTTACTTGTTTTGGATAATTACCTCTTTCCCCATCAAAGCCCTTGGTATAATCCTGCACAAACAACATAATTTTAAGATTATTTTCTTGAAGAAAATTTGCAACATGAAAAGGCAAAATCTTTGGATTAAAGATCTAAAATTAATAAATTTGACTTTGACTTTGTTTTTTTAATTAAAAATTTAGGTGAAAAGAAAAAAAGTGGTACCCCAAGAACATGGCCTCCACCGCAGTGAACAGCTTGAGAATTAAACCCATCAAGCCAATGCTTCCTCCTCATAGACAAGATCAAGCCTCTTTGCTACCTTTAAACATAAAGAACAAAAGAAAAATAGAAGTAGTGATAGGTATTTTGAGCTTGAATCAAAACCAGTTTTCCATATTCCAGGTCAGTTATTATTTGTTGCAATTATGTAAATAATAATTAATTATTATTCTTCAATTATATATCTAAAGTACACATCTTAAAGTTTTCTAGAAGAAAACTCATCTTACACACGCTTATCTTTAATCAAGTACACAGGATTTTACGATAATACTGATTATTATATTGATACAGTAGTGTGTGTGCAAGTTACATTTTTATGGAAAGTGTAAACTATACTCCAAATGTACACATATCCAAAATCATAAAGAGGCCAAATTATTCATCTTTTCTTTAAACCTCCACATTAAACATCCACATTCATATGATTTTTATGTATGTATATCCAAAATGTTTTTTAATATAAGGACATATTATTGATACACCTAAATTATTTTTCATTTTCTCTGTCTCTTCATAGATAGATATATAGAAGCAAAGAGAGATAAAGAGATCAAGGTGTTTAAATAACAAAAATAAATGTTCATATAACCCAAGCCTTAATATATCCAATGTGAATGAAAATGCAAGAACCCATTAGAGTTTGGAGTAAACGATAAGGGCCAGATTCTTGAAACTAATATGAACAAAAGAAAACATGTATTAAAGGTGTAGCCTAATACACCTAAATACGTTAATTCCCAAGTGGTTAAGAGTTCTAGTTATGTAGTAAACACGTTGTAGATTTGGAATTTCGAAGTAGGTCTAGAGAGTTTGTGAGCAATTAGTCTTCTAAACAACAAAAAGAAACCATGTATTAATCATAATGATCATGCAAATGTTGATCAAATGTGTATATGTGTTTGTTATTGTGGTCATGCATGAAAGAAAGTAATGATACCAGTTCTTGAGCCAACTCAATGGCGGCATCACCATAAACATCTCGTTTTCCAGCACTGCTTCCACAAAACACACAAACCCTTTTGAATCTTGATTTCTTTTGTTTCTTCTCAATCTCCATGTTTGTGTTTGACTCTTTGGAAGTGTATCTTTTACTTGAAATGATTCTAACCACTCACCGTGGATGCTTTAATTTGCGAAATGCACGTGGTGTGTAAATATATAGTCCCCCAAAAAGTTTAAGAAATTATCTATTTTTAATTATGCATTATTATTTTTTATCAATTTATCATAGAGCTATGAATAAAGATGGAGGTAAGAGCCGGAGAGGCACACCCGCCGTAACGGCACAACGTCCTCACGTTGCGCGGCAACACCGTCGTTGGGCCCCTCATGCAGCGTTTTTAGTGCTTCACGACACACCCACGTCGTACTCTCCACCCTCTTTTCTGACCGTTGAAATCTACCCCGCCCCCCTCCAACTACAAATTTAAAAAAAATCTCAAATACTATAAATACCAAATAATTATCATAAATGTTATATATCATTCTCAAACATTTCTTCTACTTAGTTTTCATCTCTACAAGATGTCCCGTCAATTTTACATTTTTTTTATTTTCGGATAGTACCAAGTCCGACATGTTGAAATTTTTTAGAGCATTCTTGCTGAGTACGTCGACGAGGCTGAAATTTCAAGAAAAAAGACCTTGAAACGTGATCGTGTTGGGATAATAACGTTCTTATGAACGATTATTTTGGAGAAGACCCAAAATACAAAGGCAAGATGTTTAAAAATAGGTTTCGGTTGCATCTTGGTTATTTCTATGGATTGTTGAAGATATACGCAACAACTTTTTATGGTTTAAAGAAGTGGTTGATGGGAGATGGAAAGAAAGTTTCACGACAATACAAAAATACGCTTTAACAATACGTCAGCTCGCAAAAGGTACTTTGCCCCACACATATGACTAATATTTAGCTATGTCTGTTAGGAGTTCACGTGAGTGTCCTAAATATTTTTACAACGTTATTATTTTTTATATATGATATATTTTTACGAAGGCCCACTAGCCATGACAATGCATTATTGTTTAATACACATCAATAAATCCAAGTGGGTTGCGATGGATAACGACGATCAACAGTGGTGTGTTGAGTGATTTTCATGGAATTGAGATTTCAGAGGGTTGAAAGAGATCGAATGGAACACACAGAGCTACTTATAAAGGTTCAATTCTGATTGTTACGAACCGAACGACTTCAATGTACCGTTCAACTGTTTCGGTTTGATTCGAGAGTTACAACCCGATTTTTAAAGCTAATTAGATGCATACTTGAATTACTCATGATGATAACGTTTTTGAGCTTTTAACTAGATTAATTTGCTTTGTTTTGACTAACTTTCGGTTTGAATTTGACCGAACTGTTTTCGGTTCAAGAGATCATGAGAAACGGTGGTTTTAATTTGAATTTAAGCATGCTGAAAGTTCGAAACCGGTGTACGAAGGTCGGGAAGCGGTTAATTAGCTTTACAAGTGCTTAATTTTCGAATTAAATGGCCGCCGGAGTGTGGCCGGAGTTTGGCCGGAGAAGACCGACAGGGGGTGGTCGACGGGAATACGAGGGGGGGGGATGTGGTTTGGGTTTTAAACAATTACAGCTTTAGCCCCCTAAGTTTGCAAGCATTAACCTTTTATTACAAAACTTTTAAATTTTATGTTTTAAAATTAACAATTTAAACCCAAACTTTATTAATCTATTTATAAAACTTATTCAACTTATAAATGTTGTAATAAACCTTTTATTTTCATAACAGACTCATAATTAATAAAAACTTTAATTTAGTTAATAACTAATTAATTTATACATGTTTATAAACTTTATAAGTTTTTCAAATCTTGTAAATAAAGCTTTATGATTTAATTATTTATTTCAATATTAAAACTCATGTTTTAACATTAAACTTTATCACTTTATAAAAAAAAATATTTAATAAATAAGATAACTTATTAACAAACTTTTTCTTTATATGAACAATCAAAGTGGGTTCGGGTTTACGGGTCAATTGCTACGTTTAATAAAACATTATAGTTTGCAAATTGATTAAGACCCGAATGTTCCAAAGGGTTTCTTTATTGATAGGAATGATCCTTAAAAGAAAACGAAAGATAACGATTAATTAACGAATATATGAAATGTCACATGCATGATCCCTATGACATGAGAAGATTCTATGAGAGTCTGAAGTATCCTGACCACATGATGAAGAGAGGTTTGCTGCTAGTCCTAATGAGGACTATCAACATCTGAAGAATCTCTCTATTTTGGTAGCATCAGCCTAGGGGGAGTTTGTAGGGATCTATCTGAAGATTATGAGGCTGATGCAACCAAAGATCTTCCAAAATGCACTAAGGAACAATGATGAACTTGCTGCGGTCTAAAACTCAATGTGTAAAGTCTTCCGAAGCAAAAAGTTCAGAAGAAATTACTTCGGAAGCTTTACATTTAACAAAAAATATTCCAAGTGTAAAAACTTCCGAAGCCAGAGGCCAAGTTCTTCCGAAGCCAAAAATGAATCTTCCGAAGCTTCAAAGACAAAGTCTTTCGAATTCATTTTGCTGAGAAGACTGATTTCTTAGGAAGACAGAGAAAAGATGCTTTCTCTGATCTACTTTTGATAAAGCTGACCAACTTTCTGTTGCAACTCTGATAACTTACCAACTTGTATGAGTTGGTGAAACTTCCATTCTTTAGTGAATAGTAGATAAAGTCTTTGTCTGTAATTTTCTTTTTTTGTTCCTTTAGACTTTTTTGTAATAAGAAAAGTCAGTGAGCTATGGCATGTCATAGTCACTAGTTAAAAGGCAATCTGCCTTTTGACTCCAGATTGATCTGTTGTCTAGATCAGTCAATTCCAACTGTCCTTCCAAGTATTGATGGTTGTAGGTTGTAGTATAAAAGAGTCTCAGGTCCTTGTATTTTAGATTATGCTTTGAACACTTGTAATAGAACTTGAGATCAATATACAACATCCTTAAAAACTAATACTTGTGTTATTGTTCTAAGTTCTGTCTTATTGTTACTTGTGTTGTTTGTATCTTCAAAGTATCATGTTCCCTATTTGAATTGTTAAATGATCTAAGATCACTTCTCTTGTGAAACTAATTGTAGTTAACACCCTTACCCGGTCCTGCAATATATAGATATATATATACATATATACATATATATTTACACATATATATATATATATACAAATATATATATATATATATATACACACACACACACACACATACATACATACATACATACATACATACCTACATACATACATACATACATACATACATACATACATACATCTATGTATGTATGTATGTATATATATTATATATATATATATATATATAATATATATATATATGTGTGTGTGTGTGTGTGGTGTGTGTGTGTATGTATGTATGTATGTATGTGTGTGTGTGTGTATATATATATATGTATATATATATATATATATATATGTATATATGTATATATGTATATATATATATGTATATATGTATATAATATATATATATGTATATATATATATGTATATATGTATATATATGCAAATTCACATGTATTAAAATATTAATACATGTGTAAACTGTAACTTACATGCACAAAGTAAATTTTGCATGAGTTAATTGTATTTTCACAATGTAAACATGTGTAATTTTACAGTGTGTAAATTACATTTTACCCATGTGTTATTTAATACACGTAAATTTGTAGGTGCGCGTACACACCACATATATATATATATATACACACACACACATATGTATATATATATATATATATACATATACACACACACATATATATATATATATATATGTATATATATATGTATACATATATACACAAACACACACATATATATATATATATATAATATATATAATATATATATATATATATATATATATATATATATATATATATGTATACATATATACACACATATATATATATATGTAGGTATGTATATATATGTATATATATATAGGTATGTATATATATGTATATATATATATTATATGTATATATATATGTATATAGATATATATATACGTATATATACGTATATATATGTATATATATACGTATATACGTGTATATACGTATATATATACGTATATACGTGTATATACGTATATATATACGTATATATATGTATATATATACGTATATACGTGTATATACGTATATACGTATATACGTGTATATACGTATATACGTGTATATACGTATATACGTATATACGTGAATATACGTATATACGTATATACGTATATATACACGTATATACGTATCCACGTGTACACGTGTACGTATATATATACGTATATATATACATACGTATATACGTGTATACACGTATATACGTGTACATACGTATACACGTATATACGTGTATACACGTGTATACGTGTGTACACGTATATACGTGTACATACGTATACACGTGTATACGTGTGTACACGTATATACGTGTACATACGTATACACGTATATACGTGTATACACCTGTATACGTGTACATACGTATACACGTGTATACGTATACACGTATATACGTGTATACGTATACACGTATATACACTTATATATACATATATACGTGTATACACGTATACACGTATATATGTACGTATATACACGTATACACGTTTACACGTACGTATATACACGTATACACGTACGTATATACACGTATACACGTACGTATATACACGTACGTATATACGTACATACACGTATCTATATACGCATATACACGTATGTATATACGTATATATACGTATAACGTATATATACGTATATATATACGTACGTATATACGTATATATATAAGTATATACGTATAGACGTATAGATACATATATACGTATATACGTATATATATACGTATATACGTATATATATACGTATATACGTATATATATGTATATGTATAACAACATAAATATTATATATATAATAATGTTATTCGTACAATGATGATATTAATTTTAATAATCATGACTTGTTTTGTAAGTTTGCATGTGTAAAATTGCATGCCTTTTATTGGTTTGCAATTAATCTCTTCTCTATATAAATCACACTAATTTACAGTAGTCCAATAACGAGTGAAACTTGAAGCTTTTACGTTAACTACTCTACACACATGTTTGGTTGTTTGATCCGATAGCATTGGCATAAAGATTAGGGCTTGCAATATTTAAGTTCTCACGCTCGAACCTGATTAAAACGCGTTTCTTCACACTTCGGGTTTTCTCTTTTATAATGTTCATAGATGAGTCCTATATAAAACGTTAAAATCAGTATGAATAATTATTATCTGGTTTAAATAATATGCAAAAGCCTTAACCTGAAGTTAAATATGTCGATGATTTGATGCCATATTAAAACCAGTCATATCAATTTAATATGATGAGATATTTAAAGTTTCAAGAAATTACAACTTACCCATCCACGAGAATGAAGAGTCACTTTATTATAAATAATAATATATACTGCATGATGCTTCCGGCATGCATCATTGGTTGTTGTCTCTTCTCTCATCTGCTACATGACAGTATATTCTAATCAACCTCAAAATTAAATGCATATGTAATCATTGCATACGACAGGCGCCTCCCTTAACCACCGCACCGGGTGGTGGTGTGTGGCTTTCTTTTCAACCAAGCATTCTTTCACTCACAAGTTATCTCCCATCTCTCGTCAATTCAACTTTTAGCTAGTCTTTCACACCAAAAACTACTTGTACCAGTTAAGTTTACGTATCCTTTTATCTGACATGTTTGGTTTGTTCATTTCGGATTGTAAACAAGTCTAGCTGAGCTGATTTGATTTGTACATGAGCTGAATCAAGATAGATCGATTTGTAAATGGGCTGAGAGTCCGGTTTGGTTTTTAAACGATTTGGGTCAAGCTAGCTCACGAACTGATTTCGAGAGAGTGTTTTTGAGCTTACTTTGAGCGAGATTCATGCTAAGGTTTTAAGAAAAGGCACCATGGTACATTGCTATGTATCTTGTCACGTGGGACCATAGGGCGTTTGGTAAGCAGAATTATCCACTTATTTTTTGTTAGGTTAAGTTAAAAAGTGAAAAGTATTTATGTTATAGATGCTTGTCTGAAGATATGGATGTCTAGATTTAGAAAGGAAAAAAAAAAAGATTTTAAACTTATAAATTGGATAATAAATAAAAAAAATATTGGATGTACGAATTACCAAGATGAAACTAAAAACCTACAAGTTTTATAGACTTTATTAATTTTTATAAAATTAGTCACGGTAGCAAACAATTCAAGCTCGTTTCATGTCCTATGTTTAAATTTTGATCTTGATACTTGGATGGTTTTGTAATGTTGTCACGTATTATTTTTCTTTACCCACCCCTTGTGAAGTTACGTTTAGGGGTGTAAACGAGCCGAGTCGAGTCGAACCGAGCTTGCTTAGGCTCGAGCTTGGTTTGTTTTGGTTTTAGAAATCTCGAGCTCGACTTGTTTTGGTTTTATAAAGCTTGAGCTATGCTCGTTGTAATTTTATTTCTAAAGCTCGAGCTAGGCTCGTCAGAAAAATTTTCAAACTCGAGCTCGGTTCGTTTATTTGTTTAATTATTAAAATTTTATTCTTTTATAATTACTTTTATACTATTTATAATTATACTTATTTATAATCATACTTTTTATATATAACATAATATAAGTTATTTAATTATTTTTATTATAATAATATGATTTGTGTAAATATATATTTTTAAATATTTAATATGTAAATAAAAAAGTATATAAAACACTAAAACATAAAGCTCATTTAGGCTCGTGCGTCGGCTCGAGCTTGACATCTGAAGCTCGGGCACGAGCTCGTTTAGTAAACGAGTCATAATTTGAGCTCGAGTTCGTTTAAGGTCAGCTCGATTCGAGCTTTTTCCAGCCGATCTCAAATAGCTTGCGGGGCGGCTTGGCTCGTTTACATCTAGTTACGCTCATACCCTCTTGGGACCCTCCTCTCTAAAGAACATGAAATCTTTATTTATTAATTCTTATCATGCAAAGTTGTCGTCGACTACAACACCATGCCTTTATATCAAATCCTTTACTTCACCCATTGCTAAAAGCTTGGCCGATATAAAAGCAATTGAATTGCCACATTATCCTTATGTTTCCTAAATTTTGTTCAAAGCTATTTTTAGAGGGGATTCATTCTCTTCATTGCTTAGACTATCAAAGTCATCAAGCTCAAGTTTTTCATCTGCAATATCATTAATACTCTATCAGCTACCTTCATGTTCATCCCAGTTGATGTTCTAATTGTCTTCATGTCAATTACCACATCCTTAACCACGCTGTCTTCATCAATTAAAAAAAAAAACAGAATCCTCAGACTAGGAATCATTGTTATCACTTGTATTGTTATCAAGTGCGAATTCATCATCAACGCCATTGTTATAATGTGTAACTTATCATTAGAAACACTATTATCATGTAAAACTTCATCAACAATAGCACTTCTATTTGACCTATGCTCAGTGTATATCTCAATGATCTTTATATTTTCAACACCTTTCAACAATTGAGCACATTAGTATCCTTTAAAAAATCTTTTAAACTGAGATCTAAATCATGCCCAGGAACCCTAAAATAGAAATAGGTTATTTTTTCTTTCTGGCAACCTATCTTCTCGATCATATCATTAATCTCTTGTAGCAAAAGTTCATCGAAATCAATCATATAAACAAAGTTTATTTTATGATTCGCATATCTCCTTCCTGACAGACTTGTGAATTCACCTCTGTAGAAAAACTTGAGTGAAAATATATTAGGCTTATCATCTGTTGAATCAGTGTTGCAAGAAAATCATTATTAAATCATGTACTAAATTGCGAGTAATTTACTTGAACCAGTGTGCTAAAATTGCAAGTTCTTGTATTCAACTAATATTAAATCACTTAAAACATTTACAGTGCCCTATATTGATGTGAATGTGTGTCCTATATTATGGGGATGGTTGTGAGTGGTTGTGAGTGGTTGTGAGTGAATGAGAGAGAAAATTTATGGGGATTGTACCGTGATTTCTCATATTTAGGGAAACACAGTACAACCCACATAAATTTTTTAATCTTTTTAAAAGTGGTTATGAGAGGAGATAAGAGAAAATGTAATAATAAATATATAAAAAATTATTATTTAACTAAAATAAAAAGTAAAAAAGTAGTGTTTTTAATGTAAATATGAGGATGGAGATGTGAAAACTAGTGTGAATGCTCTTAGAACAGAATTGAGATCTAATGGAAAACAATTAAATCATTTTGAATGTATATATCGGAATCGTCAAGAAATGCGTCTACGATTGTGAGTGCTTGAATCAATGTACTACCGCGATTAAATCATTTTCTTATTGAAAAAAAAAAATTCCCAATAGTATAACATTTGAAGTGAAAAATTACGTCTACGATTGAGACTAAATCACCTTGAAAATCCTAACCCATATTTCTGATTGCGATTTATAAAGCTAGTAGGCCTAGAACAAATTGACTATATAACTTGTTTGGATTGAAATCATCATTAGGGCCAACAAAAAGCCAGAGCTGTTCAAACATCATTGAGAATCAAAGGTTGCAAAATAGTTAGCTATCAGTTTTTGGGAAAAAAACAGATGCATTTTTTGGAATGAATATTAGAGTCTAAAAAAAATATCCCTCACACAAATTACAAATACACCCTCATACAAACAAGATTGACAAATGAGACAATGATCTTAATCAGTTGGAGTTAAATGATAATTTTTTAAAACCATAACGTGTGTCAAGCAAAATCTATAATTTTAGATTTAAATAACAACTTTTATCAAACCACATGGACAAAAATCCCTTTAGTTTTTTAAACATTATATATATAACTTTCTCTCAATAACATCATTATTTTAAAGATGCCTCAAATGTTGACTCTAGACAACCTGAAGTATATTAGAAGTTGTGTTTAGACCTAGGTCACTTTACCCGATCAACTTGAAACACAAACATCTAATAAATTATTCTTGCCTCATGTTGGTGCATATGGAGGGTAAAGAATGATGCTACTTTAATTAAAGGGTGGTCTCTCCTATCAAAATAGTTGAAGATATTAAAGTTCTTAATTTCTTATTGGTAGGAAACATGATGAAGAAGAGAGCCACATTCTTTTTTCTTAGGAGAGTTTTTGATGTTGTTAAATTTCTTATCATTTGTATTTTTCAGTTCCTGTTTTTTGTTTCTTTTGGGTTTTTAGCTTTATGATAGCCCTTTCTAATAAAATTTTATGTTAAAAAAAACATTAAATAAATTTTCGTTTGCAAAAGTCAAATTAACACCCTCAAATAAAGTAATTTAGGAACTTTAGGAAGTTACAAATATCTACCATTAATTAGCATTTGATCCTTGAAAACCAATACAATGAAAATGGATAGTAGTAACACTTTCATGTTCCTTATATTGTTGCATGCATGATGTGAAATTCGTATTGATGCTTTTGTTACACTCTTATCTATTCTAATTCCTAATTAGCATTTGCAACTGAAAACCAGTACAATACCTTTTACTAGCACACAAGTGTCATTGACTATATAACATTTCCTAAAATGGGACATATGAGATAAGTGATGAACCTAACTAAATATGTTAGATAAGCTTAATAGGTAAACACCGAACCCTACCCTAACGACAGTGTTGGTTGGTTTAATAAAATGCAGTTTGCTTTGCTTCAAGGATCGAATAATTTCATTTAGTGATGACACCTTCCACATAATCTACCTCTCGCTTCAACATTAGTATAATTACTTCATGTATTTGCCCATGTTTTCTTTGCTTGTATATGTCTTCATCTTTTACAAATACGTAAACACGCATGCACATGAACATACACATACACGAAATACACATACATATACACATGAAATACAGACACACATACACATACTATTACATACATAGACATATACACATACACATGCACATACACATACACATACACATACATATACAATACATATGCACACACACCTATGCATATGCATATACATGTACAAATATGTTTACGTATATGAATATACACATAGATATAGACATAACTAAACATAGACATAAATATACACATACATACATACATACATACATATATATACATACTTATATATACATACATATATATATATACATACATATATATATATACATATATATATATACATATATATACATACATATATATATATACATACATATATATATATATACACAGGGTTATGTATATGCCTACGCATCTTCATACACATGCATATAGACATACGCCTACATCTATGCATACGTACAGACACCCCCTATACGCAAAAACATACATATACACTTGCACATGCACATACACATGCAAATACGCATACCCGCATACACACACATACGCACATACTGACATGCACATGCAAACATAGATACACACGTATACATGTGGAGGTTTGGTTTGAGTGCCTGCATCCCATCGCAAAGTTCCATACACATAGGTCTACAACTATCCACAAACTCCATGGGTACATTTATACCATATAATATGATTTTTCTATTTAGATTCCTTAGTCTTTGTTATATTCGGTTTAAATGAGTGGATATTATATATGTTATCTTGTAGTGTTGTTATATATATTCTTATACTGCCTGTACGTATGTTCTCAGATTATTTGGTTATCGATTATATTGCTTCCGATACACTTTGCTTAGGTTTTTTTAACGACATTCATTATATCTTGTAATTACTTGTTTCCACTCTAAACATCACATTTCTTTAACCATTTTCTTTCGTCATAGGTTTACTATAATTAAAGACAACTTCTTTTGTAAACATTTCAGAATTTTCTAATGAGAGATTCTGTATGCACTTTTTGAAATAAAAGTAGTGATTTGAAGGACCCAATTTTTTAAAAACATTTTATTTTTGAATTCAGTTTCTACTATTTTATCCTAAAACAGTTTTACCTAATTCATTTATATTAAAGATAATCTTTTAGATGTATGTATCTTCAAAAACCCTTTGGATTTCTTAATAGAATCTTTAAGTTGACCCAAACAATTAAATTATACCTGGCTTATATAACTTAGTAACAATTTTTTATAGAAAAATACATAGCTTTTATAATATTTAAATAACTCGCATTGGTACACAGCGCTACACAACGGCTTTATCAAGTTGTTTATTATTATTATTATTATTATTATTATTATTATTATTATTATTATTATTATTATTATTATTATTATTATTATTATTTATTTTTTTTTTATTGTTATTTTATTATTTTTGTTTTGTATTTATAGTTGTAATTACCGTTGTATATTATTAGCATACATATGTTAATCTTGACGGAATAAAACTAAAGTAAAACGTAAATTAAAAAAAGACGTTGCAAAGTAGTATATTTGTTATATGTATATAGTAAACGTTCTTTACGTTAAAAAAGTTTGCACGTATCGTACTTTCTATTAACGGATGTTAATTTTGTCCGTTAAATAAGGTCACGTGTAAGGCCCATGAGGGTAATTTAGTCATATAAACATATAACAATAATAACACTTTTATAATTGTATTACTTTTAGATTTGAAAGTATAAATTTATGTTTTAGAAAAACAAACAAATTTTGATATAAACCTTATCGAATACATATCAACAATATACTCGAAAATGAAAAAAATTCATCACGAAGTTGTGCTAAAAATAAAAAATTAATGAATTTAACATATTAATCAATTTTAACATTATAAAAAATACTTATTTAACATTTAATTCAGTTTTAGCATTTGATAAGTTAAAAAAGAAATTATAAGAACAAAAAAAAGCAATAAAAGATATATCGTTACGCATTCGTATAATCAAAAGATAAAACGGTAGCTTGTGAGCATATATATAAATAAACATTTTGTGTTTGTACAACAAAAAAGATAAAACGGCAACTTAGGAACATAGGTAAATATAAGGATGTCTCAACAAGATATCCAATATTTAAAAGAACATGACATTGGTGTAGTAAAAATATTAAATTATTTAATAAACTTAAAAACTCCTAGTTGAATATTATAAGAAATGAAAGGAAACCAAAAATTACTTTTCATTTAGATAACAAAAGGAAAACGGTTGAAACGCAAAAGAAAATAACTGGAAAAAATAATAATAGTAGAAGACTAATAATATTGTAATGATGAGATTTGAACCAGATTCGCCTGGGTAGAACCTTTGCATGCTTACGACCAAACGAATCCATATTTGTGATATATACCCAGAAAATTGTACATAACATAATAATGCAATCGCGAAAAACCCTAAAGAAAGACATTAGTCATTGGCTGCCACGCGTCCCATTAGAAAAAATCAACCAATGACTGAGTTTACTATATATGCTCATGTAAATTGTTATGTTATATGTTCTATATATATAGAAAGTTAAATTTTAAAAGATATGATTTTAACAAACTTAATTCAAGTGTAAGTATGATATACCTTCTATTATTGCATCTAACTGTTGTTGTTTAGATTCAAATCCTCACCAAGTAATATGCCGTGTCTCGTTCTTTCTCCAAGATAGGTATTCAAGTCCTTTAGGTAAAAAAAAATGCACACTCTAGAATAAACTTACTCTATGGTCCATCTTCTTTGGAAGGGCTTGGATCTACACAGTGCATGAATATGAGAACCACATAAAGATTGGGCTACATTGTAGTTTTGAGATCATTATTCTATGGCTAATTGGATCACTGATGTACCACTTGATTATCTTCATTACTTAAGTACGAAACTTTAAACCACCATCAGAAGAAAACTCATATTATGTGAGAAAACTCTCAGACCCATCTAAAACCACTTTTCATATGTTTGATATGATTATAGTGAATTTTTCAAGTCAAACTTAAATACATCATAAGGTTTCATCATAAAACGAATTTCAATAGGTGAGCTTACATACAATAATAAAAATATATAACATTATATCTATATTTTTTTAACAGCCATGTAACTAAATAAAAGCTTAGCAAAAAGCTAAGGTCCAGAGAAAATACAAGAGATAATATAAATTACATATGAACAAACGTTCATCATTTTTGTCAATCCAACTCCTTTGGACCTCACCTATTTTTCACCCATAAAAATGAATTATAAGTTGTTACTTCATTCACCACTCTGCACACCGATATCGGATTGGAATTGAACACTAAATCGTTCCGGCTTTCCATATAAACGATAATGTTGCTGCAACAATAGAATATGTTGCACGTTTAATGATTTTAGTGCCAACCATGTTGAGCGCCGCTGACAATACACCTCTCACTGACCCATCCAAATTAGATCGTGGGAATTGACACCATTCTTTGATTCTATCCCGAACTCGAGATACAAAGGGGCATTCAAACAAAAGGTGATCAATCTAATATAATAAAAAAGATTTAAAATGGACACTTGATATAATTTTAAAACTCCTAATTCTAATTTTTTCACTTCTCTCTCCTATTAAATAACTAAATTAACAATTAATGATATTATTAATTATTTTTGAGATTAATTACTTTTTTGATAAATTAAAAAAAAAAATCTCTTCTTATAAATGTAATTTCTAAAGAAATACATTTTTATAAAATATGAAATTTTTCTAAAACATAAATTTTTTAAATGCCAAAAATCTAAAACTTGATGTTTTTAAAAAAGTAAATTTTTATAAACCAGAATAATTAAAATTCGAAGTTATATAAAAAAATTTAAAAATGATATGTTTTTAAAACGATTTTTTTGTAACAAATTGTTATTTTTTTGATAAAAACAAAATAAGTTCAAAAACAAATGTTAAAAAATAATATAATTATTTTATTACTCATACTTCTTACTCATATTTTATTTCAATCATACCTAATCTTAAAATATCATTTTATAATTAATTAAAATATCATACTAACTATTTAATATTTAATTATTCAAGACATGTAATACACGTAGTACTAACCTAGTTAGGTGAAATATATTACCATGTATGAAAATAAATACATGTATGTATAATCTATAATACTTATATAAACATCTTAGGATGATAAAGTTGTCATTTTAGTTACAGTTTAAAACACTTTAACATTTAATTTTTTGAATTAATTTCGATTTGCTCTCTAAAGTTTGACAAAAATAAGTATTTTCCTTCAAAAGATTAAAAACATCTATTTACATCCAAAAGTTTCATAAGTAGTTTTAATTTCATCCCAAAAGTTTCATAAGTTGTTTCAATCTAAATCTAAAATAATAAAAGTTTTAAACTGAAATTAAAACAACTTATAAAACTTTTAAATGTAAATTGATGTTTTTGAGTTTTTGAAGGGAAACAATTACTTTAGTCAAACTTTAAACAGAAAAATTAAAATTAACTTTAATTTTTTTGTAAACTTTTCCAATAAACCAAAATAGTCTCTTAACATAATATACAAATACTCTAAACCATATTAAGCCTTCGTAGCTATATTTGACGAGTTTAATAAATTTTATTAATATTGTAGACTTTAATAAAATTTTATTAATATCGACAACAATGATTTATAAATTATTATAAAAGTATTATTTATATAAATTATTATTTGATTTCATATAAATTATTATTTATAAAATTTATAACAGTATCATGTTTTAAAATATAATTTTTTTAAAAAGATATCCCAAACATTAAGAAACATCTTTTTGTGACCTATATATTTTAAAAAATATTTATAAATCCCAAACACCCAATTTCTTTTTATGACCATCTTTCTTAACTTTTTTATCAAATCATTTTTCTCCAAATCTATAATTTAGGAAAATTAAAACTCATTTATAAGAACTTTTAAAACCACGAGGTGGGTATTAATGTACAAATTAATCGTCGAACCAAACCCTATAAATTTTAGCACACTCGACGCAACACGTGGGCTCACACGCTAGTATACTAATAATGTATATGAAAGATAACAAGTATATTAATAACTAGTAAACAATATTAATTTCAATACAGATGTAAAATAATAATAAAATTACTAGTCGGTTTGTTTGAATTGATTATTTCGAAACTCAAAATAATAATTTGGTTTATTGACAAAAGAAAATCCAAACAATTTGTTCTATTCCTGATTGTCTACTTGAACAATTTGGTTACGTTCAAGTAATGGACAAATCAAACATAAGCACGAAATATGTCGACCATATAATTAAAAAAAATATATAGACATGATATCTAAAATAGTTAAGACATAGGTCGAAATGGCGTTCCAATTTGGGTACACACTCGGTACCAAAAACAATGCACGGATTCACAAATGAATGCTAGAAATAGATTAAACCAAACCAACACTCTATACATTTCTGCTGCCATTTTCACACCATAAGTTATAGCTCATTGGAGGTTAGGCATCTATTGTCTTCATAGACATAAATGGAAATTTTAGGAATCACTGATGATAATGCAAGAAACATGTCTCGAAATGGCCCTAAAAGAGAACCAATTTCAACCACACAGTATCACCAAACTGGTCCATAGATTGCTTCAAATGTCAAAGTACTTCAAGGACAAACTGTGAGCACCCTCAATCCTTGTGTTAGTAGATTCGAGCATCAAACGATTTTTTATTTGGTGGGTAGGACATGAAACGTAGCATCGCAAGTTTAAGTCTTGCGTGCGAAATTAACTTATATATCTTTTTTTTGAAGTACGTACAGTTTTGAAATACTTAAAATGGCTATATATTTGTAAGCATCCGTTTGGATGTGAGATTAGATGAGGGTGGTGTAGATATATTAGTATCTGATGACAATCACTATGAATATTATGTATTAATTGGACCAATGAAAAAAGACGGTGTTTGGATTTTCCATTTGCCTAACAAACTTTTAACTAACCACATGTTCCTGATAGGAGACATTCCAGACATCAAAGAAAGACACCCTGAACTCGGGCCACGTTTCACAAAGTTGCACTATTAATACGAGCTGGTTTTTGGCTAAAACTGCATTACAATTCTTGACATCTATAAAGAATCGGGCCATTGATCATGATGACGGCTAGGAAGCTCGTGAAAATGGCTAAAAAATGGCCTAAAGAGTCTTCAAAAAGTTGTTGTAATGAAACAATGACGAGCAAGGGTCATTTCGTTGTTTATACAACCGACAATAATCGTTTTGTGATCCCATTACGCTTTTTGAACACCAATGTTTTCAGAGAACTTTTGAGGATGTCTGAGGACGAGTTTGGTCTTCCTAAGGATGGTCCCATCACTCTCCTTTGTGACTCATCGCTTATGAGTTACTTGATCGACATGGTTGAACGAGGCTTAACTAAATAGGTGTAGAAGGCGTTGCTAGTATCGTTGTTCCTTATCATGAAGATGGAAGTGGCGATTGGTCACTTGTTCATTGTTCTTAAGCAGTATTTGTTTCTCGATCCTATGTTAGATTGTACGATACTTCTTTTAGAATTTACAAATCTGAAACTTTTTTATGTCAAAAGTACAACATATATATTAAAAATAGGTTTTTACTTGTGGTTTATTTCTATACTTGTTAAAATTATATCACTCTGCTAGTGACTCATCTTTAAACTATAATGGTGGCGAGTGGGACACGATAATGACAATGAGACTACTCATGAAATAATTTTTCCTTAAAACTATCTTGTTTTAAACCAGGAACCTCCCATCTAATAGGTAAAATGCTCTAACAATTAAGCTGGTACCACATTAGCTAATGTGAATGTATTTATTCATATAATAGCTTTAAACACATTTAATTACATTCAGATAATATATATAACAAATTCTATGTACAAGGTACTTTCATGTGTGAAAGATCAATGTCGTTCAATTAAAATATTTGTTGTAGTTAACGTAATAATGACAAAACAAAACTTAAGACCTTAATTAAATTAAACTCCATTGTCATTTTGTGGTGATTCTTATTAGATATTAATTATAAAAGGTTCATTGTGTGTTATGTAGTTGTGTCAAACTATATGGGTCTTTGTGTACATTAGTTAAACTTAGGAAGTTGTCGTTTATAAGGGTTGAAAGCCACTGCTACGGTTATGAAAAAGCCTTTAAGCTGCAGCGGTGTCTTCCTCTACATAACCCTAATTCACTAGCATATATGGGTCAAAACAGTTTTTAAGAATATCTTGTGCATGGTTCATGTATACGTTTGTCAAGTAGTAGTGGTTATTGTAAACAGTTTGTTAATCTAATTATTAGAAGTGTTTGTGTTTAATCTTTGTTCATCATCATCAAGTTCGGTTTTTGGTTTCTTGAATTTCAGCGAGTAGTATCAAAGCCATTTGGTTCTAATTAATATCGTTCCTCATTAAAGAAACCGGTTAATCTTTTGCGTAATATGAAGGCAGCAACTAAGAGAAGTATGATTCCTAATGAAACAAAAGTGACATAAGATCAGATTAGAAGTGATCTCCGATTAATGTATCTGGGACATAGGTGCTGCTCAACAGAAAGGTTTGAAAGTAGGCCAAAAAGAAGAAATCAAAGATGCAAGCGTCACAGAATGGGAAGAAGAAGTTCAATTTCCATATGGTTGCTCTAACACCGCTACACACTCGATATAGATAGGTATTAACAACCAAATGAAAATCAAATTCAAGTTTGCATATTTAAAAATTGATGATGATCGTTTAATGTACAAGGATGGTAGAAGATTGTCAAAAAAAACACGCAAAGAGATTAAGGAGGCGATTACGGGTCTTAACTACATAAAAACTAGATGTATCGAGTATACAATCTCTTGTGATGTTGCACTAGATCAAAAACCCCAAGACAAAAAGAAGATTCGGAAGTGCAATGTAAGGCTCTAGCTTGTATAGATTACAATATCAAGTAAAAAGCAAAATTCAAGAAAGCAAAAACATCTAAAAGGACATAAATTTTCAAAAGCATGCAAAAACTTTAAGTTCATGCGAGAACTTTGGTTCACGTGAGAAATTTTGAATATTTTCTCATGGAGCCCATCATGTATAAATAGTTGTTTTTACTTTGTGTTTCATTATGTGTGTTTCATTTGTAAAAGTACTTTGAGCTTGAGAGAGCAGATAGCTGTGTGATAGGCCATCAGAGGGGGGGCTCACCTCTGGTGGATCGAGCTTAAAACGATGTAAACTCCTTTGGTATTGTAATCGTTTGATTAATAATATCCATTTGCATTGTTTAATGTTCGTTGATATCACACAAGCACACATCTGTGCCAATTGGATTATCAAGAGCAAAATATTGTGAATTCGATCGATATGAGGACTTTACATTTGGTATCAAAGAAAGGTGTTGCTCTTGATACACGGATTTTCATTTCGCGATCATCCATTTTAAAACGTTAAATATGGAGGTTGAAGATCTAAAGGTTTTGATTTAGTTTGGACCGGTTTCGAAGGAGAAGAAGGTGAAACCGAGGGTGAACACACATGAAATCGGCTTTGTTACATGTTATATTGATGATCTCCATCTCTACGCTTAGTATCTTCGAGTTTAGATAGTGGAAAACAAAAATTTAAGATCATAGCAGTGATTCAAACTCAAAAGTCAATTTGGTTGAAGTTTTCGGGGGTATAACTGCATCATGCAAAACCTTTGCAAAAGTAACCGTATTTTACTGTAAGGCCCCGTTCCTAAAGACCTCACAGTTGGACATTCACAGCACTATTCATAAAATATTTCATAATTCATTATCACAATGCAGCGGAATTTAAACATTTAAAAGCCATTCATTAATTTATAAACACTGTTGCTAAGTAATACATGTTTGGTACAGTTACAAAAGATCATTAGTTGCATTACAAAACAACAATGTTATATTCATGAATGGATGTCAGCCTTGTCCCGACGAGTAGCCTCCCCGAGTGCCATCCTCAACAATATTACCTGCCAACTGAAAATGCATAAAAGTCAGCTTTGCTGAGTGAGTCCTAGTTTTAAAATCATAAAAATATCTTGATAGATTTGTATACAAAATACTTCTTAAAGAAAATATCTTATCTTTCTTTCGGATGTGATCACACATCATACATACAAATCATATCCATTACATCATCACCATTCTCTTTCTTGCTTATTTATTATTATCTTTCACTGTCAATATGGACTAAAGTGCTATACCCCCCATATAATGCGCAATAACCTGGTACTGGGCCTTGAAGTCTATAAATAGACTCCATCCGTGGTGCACATATGCTGGCACCAGTACCGGGGCAGCAACAGTGGTCCCCTCAATCTTAAAGATTAACCCTATGTACATCCTTTGGGTTAGCTAAACCGTACACAGTTGAGCTAACGACAATATGGTCGTGCACCTCCTGTAAATTTTACTTGCAAGTCTTTTCATTCTTTATGTTCCACTTTTCGTTAATATTAATCTTTCACTTGATTAATAATAATACTTTATGATCATAGGCAATCCACATAAAGTCACATGTTAATATCATAATACGCACATAAGGACAGCCCACAACATGCATAAGATAATCAGATACAAGCATCAAGTCAACCATGGTCAAACTCTAATCTTGATCTTCCAAAATCCCAGAAAATTTCTTAAGTCCTAAAGAAATGCGGATGAATAGAACCAATACGGGTGAACAAAACCAATGCGGGTGAACAACTTGCAAATGCGGATGAACACTTGGTAATTATTCTGTCTTAAAAGAAATGCTGATGGACACTGTAGCAAATGCGCATGTATAAAAGAAATGCTGATGGACACTGTAGCAAATGCGCATGTATAAAAGAAATGCTGATGGACACTTAGGCTGAATTTAGGCAAATGCGGATGAACAAAAGTGAATGCGGGTGAACAAAAGGAAATGCGGGTGAACACTTAGGTTGGATTAAGGCAAATGCGGGTGAACAAAAGTGAATGCTGGTGAACAAAATACTTAGGCAATTATCACAGTGTAAATGCGGATGAACCATCAGACCTGTAAATGAGACATGCTATAACCAGTTCTAAAACCTCATTTTCATACATTCTTAACATCGATCTATCATGCTAAACTCTTAGAACAAGCTTACAACCTCATAGAACATAGAAGTTCATACACATACATACACAGTTATCATACATAACGGTTGTAAAACATTTTAAATGCATTTTCAGCCCCAAAGAAGTTTTAAAAACATAGAACCGGGGTCATAGAACTCACCTAGTGTAGCAAACAAGCAAAATCCTTCGAACCTGCTTGTACACGAGTTCAAACACCTAAACAAGCAAAACAACCAATGAAAGCACATACAACACTTAGAAATCAGTTTCTAAGGTGGATAACCTCAAAGAACCGAGCCAAACATCAACAAAAACCCACTAACCTTGAAGATTTCAGTTCTAATTCCTTCTTGGAACCAAGAGAGCTGGTCAGCAGCTTTCTTTCTTCTTCTTTTCGGTCGAACAACAACAGCAGCAAGATGATATGGGCGGCCATGCCCATATAAAGTGCATTTTTGACTTTTTGGTACTATTTACACAAAGCACCCCTCAACTTTGCCTTCTTTTTATTTTCTTCAAAATACTTTTCTTTCCTTTTTATTTTGACCGAGGTTTTGGGTGTTACAAGTCTACCCCCCTTAAAGAGGTTTCGTCCCCGAAACCTATCACTCTTCGAATAACTGTGGGACAATGACCGAATGATTGAATTAAATAAAGAATCAAGGTTGTTTGTTACTCTTACTCTGAAAATATAAGCTTATTTTATCTTACATAGGAGGAAGAATGCTTCAGATGATCTGGTTAGTCATCACAGAATCTTGTCATCAGATTAAAGAATCGGGTTGTTCGAGAATCTAAAATGGAAGTTGGATCTCTCTATCATATATCTAATACAACTAAAGTCTAAGTAATCAAGAAAGAATGGTTTAATCTTGATTCAAACGTGATATCCTCTATGAAGCTATATATTATGCAGAGGTTACAGCTAAGGAGAAGACTAAAGTGAAAGATACCTAGAAATTAGATAATTCTTGAAGATGTGAGCCCCAAAGGGAAATTATAAGTTTTCAAAATCCAAGGGGGAAATTGTAAGGCCCTACCTACCTTTTATGGATTATAATATCAAGTGAAAAGCAAAATCCAAGAAAGCAAAAACATCTAAAAGGACATAAGTTTTCAAAAACATGCGAAAACGTTAAGTTCATACGAGACCTTTTAGTTCATGCGAAAACTTTAGTTCACGCGAGAACATTGGTTCACGCGAGAACTTTTGAAAGTTCTCTCATGGAGTTTATCATGTAATAAATAGTTGTTTTTACGTTGTATTTCATTATGTGTGTTTCATTTGTAAAAGTGCTCTGAGGTTGAGAGAGTGGAGAGTTGTGTGATAGGCCGCCCAAGGGGAGCTCACCTCAGGTGGATCGAGCTTAAGCGATGTAAACTCATTTGGTATTATAATCATTTGTTTAATAATATACGTTTGAGTTGTTTAATGTTCGTTGATATCACACACATATTCATCTTAATTTGATTATCAAGCGCAACATATTGTGGATTTGATCGATCTATGGACTTTACATGCAAAACTCAAGAGGCCCCTTAGATAAATACTTGATAATTTGTTATAGATGTGGGTCAAGTGAGCATTTTGCTATAGAAAAAATGGTTTATTAGTTAATGAGGACAAGAACTATTATGAATCCAGGGATCGTTCAGAAATTATCAGAATTGATTTGAACAAGTATTGATCGTGGAATTATCAATACTTGGTGTTTAATCTATTAATAATACTAAAATCAACCAATCAAACAAATAAAATAAGAATAATCAAACTGAGAGAACTCAATAATGTTGATCGTAATGCTTTCTTGTTGCTATTGATGTTGCTGATCTTGAATACAATGATACAGATAATGATTACTGATGATTCTAATGATTCTCAACTGTTGTTCTGTCTCATCTATGTTGTTGATCTCGTATATATACATAGAGATCTAATTCTGTCCTATTGCTAGCTATTTTGTTGCTATAATAAAGCTAATTAAACTTATCCAAATCCTCACCATGTTTATCGGCTTAGGAATTTGAGATTTACAATGAATCTAATATGAATAAAGTTGTTGATGTGACGTGGAATATTCGCTTGAATAATATGTCTTCCGTCGCCATTGACTCGATGTTATTGCCCTGACATGTTGACTTGTTGACTATGTTGCGTACTTGATATGAAATCATACACGTTTGTTAGTCTTCCGTAGGAATTTACTCTTCCACAGGTAACTAGTCTTCCGCAGCAACACTATGTTCTTCAGTACTTGTTCTTGTGATTCCGCATGAGTTCTTGTCTTCCGCAGCAATCCCTCCTTCAGTAGCTTGTTCTTTTCTTGTTCAGCTGAAGTTGTTCTTCCGTAGGAGATCCACGGATGTACACTTCAGTTATGTTCCTAAGAACATCTTCGGAAGAACACTTTATTCATCCGCAGTTGTTCCAACACTTAGTCAATTTTCTAAATTGACACAGTTTAATGTTTTCTGCACATTCACACATACATTCTGAAATATATTATATCATAGATGAATATATTAAATGGAGTGTAAAATAAATGTTATTTAATTCATAAACACAATTATAATCAAATATATTCATATTATATCATCAAGAACAATAATTACAATCATGATTACAAGAGTGATCTTTATCATCTAAACCTATACAAGAGATCTATCCCTAACAGTACTCCCCCTTAGGTTTAGACTTTAGTAATCATTGGTTTAATACTTTAAGCTCATTCACTCTTGAAAAAATCTTTGCTTTGAAGTAATCAGCAGTCACTTGTTGATCTTCATACTTAATCTTGATCTGCCTTCGGCTCATCCTCTTCAGAGTTTTGTATTTCAAGCCCAAGACATCCTCTTCAGTAGTGAGTGTTGCAACAATACTATTATTTGACACCACCTCCAATTCGTCCTGTTCTGAAATTCTCAGTTCAGTGATTGGCTTTATTTCTGATCCGATAAGTTGACCTGCTTCATACTTCCTCCTCTTACTAGCTTTAGCATGCAACTTATCTATGACTTGGATAAGATGTATGTATAAGCACAAGTCATTCTGAGCAGTTTGATCTTGCAGCGTTGGGAAAAACTTGTCGTGCAAATATGATGTGTAACTTGGGTGCAACAGTTTTATTTCAACTGGATCAAAAATTCTTATACTGGCTGCCTTCCTTTGAGGATCATTCCTCAGCAGAACCAGTTCCTTATTCTTTTCAACATATCCCCAATCAGTAATAGGGAATGTAAACTGGTTGCCTTATATTGTTTTGATGGATGCATTAGCTTTGTCTTCAGCACCAATTCTCTTTAAAAATTCTTCATCAATCAATTGTGATTTAGGCTGAGACTTCCTTAGTTTTCTCCTCATGTGCTCTGCATCTACCAATCTTGCCTCCCCTAGAACATCTCCTTTGAACTTGTGACTCAGTTTGGTCACAAGTCCGGAGAAGTCTCTTCCCCTTGGACTTGTGGGATAATTGGTGATGGGAATGGTTTGTAATGTATGCAGGTCTACATCTAGCAGGGCTAGTAAAGATTCTACTCTGGGAAAGTATTGTACCATGCCAGATGCCCTCTAAATAAGTGTGCAATCCCATTCCCCATCATATTTTCAAGCAATTATTTGATTCTCCTTTGCTTCTTCAGGCCTTGTGATGAGATCAAAGAATTGATGAGATCACAGCAATGCCTAGAGGCCAGATCTTTTGAGGAACTAAATCCCTTGGCTCTCTAATCATTTTCTCCTTTCCCATATGCATATCTTTGGCTTTGACTATTGTGGGTTCAGCAGGAGTTTGAGTTTGTTGATAGGTAGGATTGGGAGCTCCAGATCTGAATTTTACTCCTGTGTCTAGCTCTACTTTCATGACATGATCCATCATTGCTCTGAGTTCACCAACTGATATTCCCTTTAGCTCATGGGGCTGGTAGTTATGGCTTTTTAACCAGCATGTCATGTTATATCCTGTAAGCTTAGCTGTATCACAGTGGCCCAAATCCTTCCTAATCTTCTCCATTGCTTTGTACTTGGAGAATGTTTCATAATTGCAGTTGGGAATCATCATTCTTACTGCATCAAACTCCTTTACTGTCTGAATCAGCTCTGACAGGTTCATCCTCTCTACCAAGTCAAAAGGGAATCCTCTGTTGATTAGCTCCATGAACATAGTAGATTCAGGTCTTTCTTCAAGAATGTCTTTGGCTGTCAGCAGTTCTTCACTTTTCTCTTCCTTCTTTTTTTCAGCAGTTTCTTCCTTAGGTACCGACTGCTCTGGTGAACATGTTATTGCTCTTTTTGATGATTCACTAGCAACACCAGTTGCTTTTCAAAGATATTTTCTCTTTCTGGTGTAAGTGATCATTGTTGAATCACTTTTGTTCTTTTCAACTTCACTCAATTTCCTCTTCAACTTCTCAATCTCATGATCTTTCTCTTTCAGAAGTTCTACTTGTTCAGCCTCAAGCTCATGAAGAGCATTAATCACTTCATTGTTCATCCTAGTATCTTCTCTTAATCTTGTCAATCTACTTTCCAGGCTACTAATTGTCTCATCCTTCTCATTCAGCTCCTTTCTCAGCCTTCTCAGCTTTTCCATCTTCTTGTTTCCCTTTAGTACAAGATTGTTGTACTGAGCCACCAAGTAGTGTTTGCTTACATTGATCTCCTCCTCCTTCAGATCATCCTCTTTGTGAGCAGTTATTTCAACATAATCACCCTCCTTCTGATCTACCATCTCATCAGTCTGTCCTTCAACTTCCAGACAAACTTCTTCAGTCGTACCTCCTTCAACTTCATCACCCTCTTCAATGTTAAGTATCTCAGTAGCAGCAGGGCTTTCAATGGGTTTAGTAGGAGTAGGAGAGGTGGTTGGTTCAGTAGGTAGTGGAGGTGATATGGGCTTTGTGGCACCAGTATCAATGGAAGTTATGGAGATTAGTGAGTGTGGGAGAGTAGGTTGGATCTCCTCCTGACCAACTACTTCCGTAGAAGCAGTGTTTGTTGATGTTGGAGATTGGCCAGGAGAGATTGGTTTGGTGTCCTCACTTGAAGATGTCAAGTGGATGGGTGATGGTGGTGGTTGTGATTCTTGGTGGGGTGACTTGGGTGAATTATGGTGTGGTGTTTTAGGCTGAGAGTGTGTGGCAGATGGGGCTGAACAACTTGCAGTTGGTTGCTCCTCTACCCACAGCAACTCCTGAGGAATATCCTCACTCTCATCTAGTATGTGAGCAAACATCTCCGCACCGCCTCCTTCATACTGCCCTTTCAATTTATTGAGAAGGGATCTACTCAAATGGCTTTGTACACCCATTTCACCTTCTCTCTCCACTTCGAGGATTTGTTCATTGATTATCAGTTGGAGGAACCGAGGGAACATGAACATCTTGTTCTCCTTTTGCACTTGCACATGATCGCAAAGGCAGTTCATGATGTATTTGGCATAATTATAGGTTCTTCCTTCAAAGATTCCTATGATGCCAGACGAGATGTGTCGTGAGAACCTATCCAACCTAGACTTCCGGTTGGAGATGCACTTTAGGTAAGTGTGGCAGAGGAACCGGCAAGGCTTGCATAGCCTACCCTTCTTGATTTCTCCGTGTTGATAGTCACCATCGTAGCCCATCAGATTGAATACCTTTTGGATGTATTCATGGTCGAATACATCTGGATGACCTTGTTCATTCTCTCCCAGTTCTAGGGCACTACGGATTATTCCTTCGTTTACCCAAAGGGGTAAGTTCCCAATGGTCGCAGTGATCATGGTTCCTTCATTTCCTTTGACTATTGCAGCTGTATTCCAGAAATCTATCATGTGGGATAGATAGATAGTAGAGTCAGCAGTCAGCGCGTAGAAGAGTCGCGTTCTTCTCAGGTATTTTATAATGTCTCTGCATTCATCCTCCATATCTGGATTCAGAAATGCACAGACATTGTGGTCTTTTACGAACAGATTAGCCATGGTGATAGTAGTGTTAGCCTAGTGTTCGATGTAGACGATGAAGAAGGGGGTTTTGGATGAAGGGTTTTTAGGTCAGAGTGTTTTGAAAATGCATAGAAAGGCCAACGGTCGAAGTACCTTTTTATACCTTTTCAGACAGGCTGTCTACCATGTGGGACCGATTTACATTTTTTACCCCTCCATGGTTATTAACTATGCCTAATAAATAATTAATAGCAATTAATGATCTCATAATTAAGTAAAGTATAATATCCACGGAAATCATAGTTTTCTGTTTCTTCTGTACTTTATCTACAGAAGTGGACCCATTCTGTCTTCCGCAGAAACATCTACGGATGAACAGATTTCACTGTATCTAGTGAAGATAGCTCATGTCTTTCATAGTACACCTGCGGTTCCGAAGGGAATTAATTGATTAGTTATACTACTCAGATTAAGGGAACTAATTGATCAATTATACTCAGATTCACAAGGTACTACTCCCCCTAAATTTGTGATTAATCATCTACGGATGAGTTTTTCAAAAATTTATACGAAGATCGCATGATCGGTGAATGTGTAACTAAAAATCACATGAGTATAGTGTTCTGTGGTAGGCAATTGGTTGAGAAACTAAGGATCATACTATAAATCAGACACATTCCTACTTATTTTGGTTGAGTGAAAAGCCTACTGGATCTAGTGCAAATTACAAATATGGTGATCCGCAGAAGTTCAACCTAGAGTGTATGTTGGGCATGTCCGGCTAGTTATCATGTTTTGGTAAGAATTAAAGATAAACAAGGATGAATGCATCATGCAAGGTGTATGAAAGTCTGTCTCCTAGATTGTGATCAAGTCATCACTTTATCGCACGTACCATGTTCTATAGATTATAAGCTCTATCTTAAGATTTCTTTGAAATCTTATTAATGCCTTTTATGAATGCTCTTTGAATACTATGTAGTTGATCCTTTAGGATTCTTTTGGGAGCAGTTCCTTTTGGGAACTTTTAATGATCAGCATCAGGTCACCAGGTCTTTACTTACTTAAAACAGAGGTGTCCTTTGACCCAGGTCTTTGCTTACGCAAAACAGAGGGTCATGATGCACAAAGATAGAGGTTATAAGGTGTTACAATATAGTAAGTGTGCACAAGTGATGAGTTGTGTACTTTCTGATGAGACTTACTTGTTAACTCCTCACAATGACTTGTGCATACTAAGTCATCTTGTCTTTATGTTGAGCATGATATAGCTTATTTTCCACTCTGGATGAACCTATTCACATATTCAACACATCAGATCAGTAGTTAGTTGGTTGGGTGCAGGAAGGATATATGTCATGTTTATAGCATACTATCATATCCGTAGATTATCAAAAGCCTTACACATAAGTTTATGTTGTATCCTCATATGAGCACAGTTAATGAGCCTATATACCTGTTGTTAATGTTTTGAACTTATTCTAAGTTGATCATGCCTAATGATTCAATTAAGAACTTAAATCTTACTGAATCAAAGGCCTTAGTGAATAAATCAGCAAGCTGATTTGTTGTGTCCACTTTGATCAACTTAATTAGTCTCTTTTCTGAGCAGTCTCTTAGAAAATGGTATATGATTTCTATATGCTTAGTTTTACTATATTGGACTGGATTAGCAGTGATAAACATAGCAGGTGAATTGTCTATATATATTGGTGTCTGGAGAAAAATGTAACCATAATCAAGTAATTGATTTTGTAACCATAGAACCTGGGAGCAGCCTGTTGAAGCAGCTATGTATTCAGCCTCGGCTGTGGATACTGAAACATTTGTCTGCTTTTTGAACTGCCAAGACACAAGTCTTGGTTCTATGAATTGACATCCTCCGGTTGTTGATTTTCTATTGTTGTTGCATCCTCCGTAGTCACTGTCTGAATAGGAGTAAAGCTTGAAGTCTCCTTCTTTGGGATACCAAAGTCCAAGTGATGGTTTCCCTTTGAGGTATCTGAATATTCTCTTTACTATATTCAAGTAAGACTCCTTTGGATCTGCTTGATACCTAGCACACACACACACATCAAACATTATGTCAGGTCTACTAGCAGTTAAGTACATTGATGATCCTATCATAGATCTATATAATCTTTGATCGATAGACTTCCCTGTTGGATTACAATTTTATCTATAGTAGATGCTGGTGTTTTGCATGATGCACAGTCTATAAGGTTGTATTTCTTTAGTGTTTGAAGGATATACTTTTCTTGATTGATGAAGATGCCATCTATTTTCTGATGAACTTGTAATCCTAAGAAGAAAGTTAATTCTCCCGTTGAACTCATCTAAAACTCAGATTGCATTAAGGCTTCAAACTTTTCACAGAGTCTCTTGTTTATTGATCCAAATATGATGTCATCAACATATATTTGAACAACTAAGAGATCTTGATGTTCATGTTTGAGAAGAGTGTCTGGTCAATTGTTCCTCTCTTGTATCCATGTCTTAGGAGAAACTTGGACAGTGTTTCATATCATTTTCTTGGTGCTTGATGAAGTCCATATAAAGCTTTATCAAGCTTGTACACCCTGTGAGGGTAATCAGGATCTTCAAATCCTGGTGGTTGAGAAACATAGACCTCTTCATCAATTCTACCATATAAGAAGGCACACTTTACATCCATTTGGTAAACTGTGAACTTCTTATATGATGCATATGCCAAAAACACTCTTATTGCCTCAATCCTTGCAACTGGTGCAAAGACTTCATCATAGTCTATGCCTTCCTCTTGTGTGTAGCCTTGAGCAATTAGCCTTGCTTTGTTTCTGATTATTATTCCCCTGTCATCTAGCTTATTTTTAAATAACCACCTTGTGCTAATGGGATATTGGCCTTCAGGGAGATCAACTAGATTCCACACCTTTTGTTTCCTGAATTGTTGAAGTTCTTCTTGCATTGCTTCAATCCAGCTGTTGTCTTTCAAGGCTTCTGTTATGTTAGGAGGAACTACTTGTGATAGAAAGCAGGAGAATAGACAAGTGTTTGTAGCTCCCCCTTGTCTTCTGGTAGTTCTGTTATGGAGGTCACCTATCATGTTATCAATTGGGTGATACTTATGTGCTCTAACTGTTGGTACATCATTAACTTTGATGGATGAATCCAGGTTTGTGATGTTGGTTGCTGGAGATGAGGTTAGTTGTGATGGAGAGTCAACAAATTAGTTCATCTCATTTTTTGGTGCAACTGTTTGAGTTTCCACAGAACCATGTATGCCTTCCGGGGTAGTGGACATGTCTTCCGCAGCAGGGACTTGATCAGATGTACTTTTAGAGCAAGATATTTCTGTGTGTGACAATGTTGTTAAATGGTTTTCTGATGTGGTTTGATTCTTAGGGGATCTCAGTCCATCATCTGTAGAAGCAGGAACATCTACGGAAGTAGATGGTACTTCAGCTGATGTGCAAGGTATGAGGTCATCAGAAACATCTTTACTAGATTATGCTGATGCATAAGGATCAGTGTTACTTTTGTTCTCCAGGGAAGTGACTCTAGGTGGGTCAGCTGTCAATGGTACACCCATATTTGGAGGAACATAAGGGTAACATGTATCAGCATCACCTGTCACGTTAAGATAACCAGAGTTAAATGAGTTAGTTAATGCATCTATATCAAACATCCAAGGTGATCCTTTCACTGACTATGGATATAAGGATTCATCAAAGGATACATTAGGAGTTTCTTCCACTATGTTATCATATAGAATATAGATTCTATATGATTTAGATGTTGATGAGTAACCAACAAAGAAACCATCATAGGCTTTTTCAGTAAATTTTCCTAACTGTTCTTTTGTGTTTAATACAGATACGTGACACCCAAAAGCTTTAAGATATCCCATAAAAGGTTTTCTTTTGAACAGAACTTGACAATCAAAGTTCTGTTTTGAACAGTACAGGCTATGTTCATAGCTTCTGCCTAAAATGTTATTGGCAGATGTGAGTTAGCTAGTATTGTTCTTGCTGCTTCAATTAGAGTTCTGTTTCTCCTTAACTCCATTTTGTTGAGGAGTTCTTGGAGCACTAAATTGCCTAGCTATGCCTTTATCCCTGCAAAATAAGTCTAAGACATAATTAACAAATTCAGTTTCATTATCACTTCTCAGTATCTTGATTCTTAGATCAAGTTGATTTTCTATCTTAGTGATGAACTCCATTAAAATTTCTGATGTTTCACTTTTATGTTTTAAGAAAAATATCCAAGTAAATCTAGTGAAATCATCAATAATCACCACACGGTGCTGCCTTTTGCCAATGCTTAACACATTGTTGGGACCAAAAAGATCCATGTACAATAACTTTAGTGGTGTTGTGTTGGTGTTAATTGTTTTGGACTTATGTGATACTTTATGTTGTTTGCCTTTATAGCATGATAAACAGTGATTAGAACAGTAAAATTCTTTGTTTGGAACACCAATGACTAAGTCATTTTTTACTAATTTATTCATGTTCTTCATGTTGGAATGAGCCATCCTTCTGTGCCAGAGCTGTGCTTCATCTTCTGATGATTTAGAGATTAGGCATGTTTCTTTGCTTGTTAGTGCTGTGTTGTTCATATCCAACACATAGGTATTATCTTTTCTTGGTACTTTAAGAAGGATCCAGTCTTCTGGAATTTTGAAACCTAGTTTAAAAATGTAGCAATTAGAGTTATCAAAGAAAGTAGTATAGTGTTGGTCACAGATTTGTGATACACTTAGTAAGTTAAATTGTAAAAAGTTAACTTTTTCAAACTTTAACACTCCATTTGTTACCATTCCTTCACCAGTAATTTTACCTCCCTTCTTATCCCCACCAAATGCTACATATAAAGCATTCTTATGTTTAAAGTCCTGCAAGAGGGTGCAGTCTCCTGTGATATGTCTTGAACAACCACTGTCAATATACCACTTGTTGTCAGCCTTCCTTGGATGTTTCTGTAAACAAAAATGAACTTAGTTAGACTTAGGAGCCCAAGCCTTGCTGGTCTTGGGCTTGACATTGTTATCTAATGTATCAACTTTCTCATGAATAAGACTTGAAGTTTCTAGATTAGCTGTATAGTCTTTTAATTCATTATGTTTAGTTTGGGGTGAGGATGTAATGGTTGATGAAGTTGAGGTGATGTCTTCTTGATTCATACTGACTTGGTTAGTCATTTTTGTTTGACACTTCTTCTTTGATGTGGATGATGAGAAATTGCCAGAAAATGTTTCTGCATCCTTTGCTTTGGACTTAGGCACATCATTGCCTTTGTCAAAGTGATCAAAGAAGTTGTCTTCTTCCTCAAGTGCTACCTTTTTGTGTGGTGCATTCTTTTGCACTTGTGATTTCTCCTTCTTATTCTTTAATTGCACCCCAGCAACTTTGTTGTTTTCTTAGTAACTTTCTGTTCTTGTTGTTGTTTCTTTTTGTTTGAATCTCTATCATCTTCAGAAGATTGTGAGTCTGACTCAGAGGTATCTACTTTCTTTGTCTTGACAATCTTTGTTTTGTTCTTCTTGTTGAAGTAGCATTCCTTTGTAGTATGGTTGTTTTTGTTGCATATTGCACAATATTTGTTGAAGTAACAATCTGAAGTCATGTGATTGTTTATGTTACATATTGAGCATAGCTGCTGAAGTAGCATTATTTTGTGCTGTGGTTGTGCATGTCACACCATTTACAGTAAACTTCATCTTCACTATCATATGCATTCCTTTTCTTTGCCTTCTTCTTGCTCATCAGTTTTTGCTTCTTTAATTCCTTTTCAAATTTAGCTGCTGATGAGTCTTTTCCTCTCCAGACATGATATCAAAGGTTCTTGTGTTGTATCTTTATGTCCTTTTCTTAGTCTGTTCTGATTTCTTCCGCTGATGATCTGCGGAAATTATGTTCTTTTCTCCTGATCCTCTTTTTGCTGACTTTTCTTTATTTAGTTTATTGAATGCATGTATGCCTTCATTTATTGCTCAATCCTTGTGTGGATTGTCTTTATCTGATTTCTTTGTTTTGGTGGATAGGGTAGTTTAAGTTCATTTAGTACCTTTGGAATTGAGTATTCTTTTAACACAGTTTTATCCTTACCCAACCCAGCATTATTAGTCTCAGCCTCTTCATCTAAGTCATCACAGTTGTCATAATCAAATTCTGACAGCTCGGAGTCTAATGAACTAGATTCAGATGACTCAGTATTATTAAGTTTATCTGATGACTCAGGTATCAAGTGATTAGATAAACAAACTGTTGGTCATTGACTCAGGTAAAGGAATATAATAGTTGGTAACTGGTGGTGCAACTACATGAAATCCCAATCCTAACTTGTTCTTAGACTCAATATGAGAGTTTAACAGTTTCTCATACTGTCGTGATGACAATTGGAATTTTTGCAGTTTCACCTCAGTAGATGCATGTTCTGAGATAGATTTGGTTAAAGATGTAGTCAGATGCTCAACTTGTGCTTTTAGATTGTAATTTTTAGATACAATTTTATCTAAATCCTTTTGTAAAGAATTAATTTTGACTTGATAAAGTTTGTGTTCTCTAACATAAGATTCATTTAAGAGTAAGGTTTCTTTTACTTTATCAGCCTATTGTTGAGCAAGTGTTCTATATCTTTCTACTTCATCTATGCAAGAAGGGGACACAACCTTTCTCTTACCTCAGTGGCTATTGGAGGGACTTTGTTTTCCATATTGGCCATCAAAGCTTGGTTTTCAGCATGTACTTCCTTCTCATACATGCTCCAATCACAAGTACCATCCTACAAAATAATTAAACCAGTTTCTTTAGTGTTAGAGATACCTGTTGTATTGTTTGGTGGGGATGCATTGGTTAATAGTGGTTGTGTGAAACTCCTTTGACTAGGTTGTCTTGAGTCAGTTGACTGCTGTTGGCTATGACTACACTCCCTTGAAAAGTGTCCAAACAGATTGCAGTTAAAGCATCTCACTTTGGACATATCTACACCAGTTTTTGTTGTTCTTCCTCCAACAGACAATCCTTTGTTTCTTTTCATGTACATCTTGGCTCTATAGGCAATCATTGCCATTTCCCATTGAAGATCCATCTCTTCCACTTCATCAGGATGAAGTTCTTCTAGATCTTGTTGACAAAAGTGAGCAGGAGTCAAGGTGCTTCCTAGATAAGCCTGAAAGCTTGAGCTGAAAGCTGCAAAGGCAGCTTTCTATTCTTCAGTCTCCAGAACCACAGCAATTGGTTCCCTTTGATTGTTATTCTTCTTGCTTTTGGATTCATCAGCCTTTCCTTTTGTCTGTTTGTGCTGATTGCTTTGAGTTCTTGATTTTGAAGGCTTTGCTGCGTAGAAACTTGTTTCTTCTTCCTGCTCACCTTCATCACTGGAGTTGTCTTCATCTTCATTGCAGATGAATGCACTGCCAGTATTCTTCAGTTCTTTGAATTGATAAGGTGCTATAGGTGCTTTCATACTTTTGTTTCTTGTCTTTTCATCCAGCTCCAATGCTTCTACTTTTGCCACTAGAGTGTCTAGACCTATTGTTTTTAGATCAATAGTATTTTTAAACATGGACACAGTCTGTGTCCAGTTTTCAGGCAAAGAATGAAGCATCTTTTTATTCAATTCTTCATTGTTGTACTTAAGTTCAAGGATGTTCATCTCTGTAACAAGTTGCATGAATCTATGCAATTATTGAGGGACTGACTCACCCAGAATATGATGGAATGTTTCACATTGTGCACAGAGAGTATCCTTTTTATGCTTCTAATCTCGTCACTACCTTCACACAGAGTATGCAGGATTTTCCATAACGAGTTAGTTGTTTTGTATGATTCACACCTGATCAAGAGTTCTTCAGGCAAAGCCATAGTAAGCATACTATAAGCTTTGATGTCAATCTTGAGTCTCTTGGCATCATCAGGTGATAGATTCTTTAAACTGATGGGTTGATTATTATCCTTATAATCCGCTCCTAAGGCAGGTGGGATATAAGGTCCTTCGGTAATCGAAGCCCATAAGTCAGAATCTGTGTAATTAACATGATTCCTGAACCGGATTTTCCAGGTTTTAAAATCAAATTTGTTTTCCAGTTTAGGAGGTTGATAAGCACCAATAACTGATTTACTCATGTTATTTAATTTTGAAGAGCAGAGGTTTTGTTTTAAAACAGAATTCGGTTAAACTAATCAAAGCTGATAGATCAATTGATATGAATCAATAAGCACCAAGCTCTGATACCACCTATGATTCCAGGGATCGTTCAGGAATTATCAGAATTGATTTGAACAAGTATTGATCACGAAATTATCAATACTTGTGTTTAATCTATTAATAATACTAAAATCAACCAATCAAACAAATAAAATAAGAATAATCAAACCGAGAGAACTCAATAATGTTGATCGTAATGCTTTCTTGTTACTATTGATGTAGCTGATCTTGAATACAATGATTCAGATAATGATTACTGATGATTCTAATGATTCTCAACTGTTGTTCTGTCCATTTATGTTGTTGATCTCGTATATATACATAGAGATCTAATTCTGTTCTATTGCTAGCTATTTTGTTGTTATAATTAAGCTAATTAAACTTATCCAAATCCTCGCCATGTTTATCGGCTTAGGAATTTAAGATTTACAATGAATCTAATATGAATAAAGTTGTTGATGTGACGTGGAATATTCGCTTGAATAATATGTCTTCCGTCGCCATTGATGTTATTGCTCTGACATGTTGACTTGTTGACTATGTTGCGTACTTGATATGAAATCATACATGTTTGTTAGTCTTTCGTAGGAATTTACTCTTCCGCAGGTAACTAGTCTTCCGCAGCAACACTATGTTCTTCAGTACTTGTTCTTGTGATTCTGCAGGAGTTCTTGTCTTCCGCAGCAATCCCTCCTTCAGTAGCTTGTTCTTTTCTTGTTCAGCTGAAGTTGTTCTTCCGCAGGAGATCCATGGATGTACACTTCAGTTATGTTCCTAAGAACATCTTCGGAAGAACACTTTATTCATCCGCAGTTATTCCAACACTTAGTCAATTTTCCAAATTGACATAGTTTAATGTTTTCTGCACATTCACACATACATTCTGAAATATATTATATCATAGATAAATATATTAAATGAAGTGCAAAATAAATATTATTTAATTCATAAACACAATTATAATCAAATATATTCATATTATATCATCAAGAACAATAATTACAATCATGATTACAATAGTGCTCTTTATCATATAAACCTATACAAGAGATCTATCCCTAACAACTATGTTCTTTGTGGGACTGATTCAAACATATGGGATAATGTTTGGCTTGTTAACACATCTTTGTTAGAAATAGGACATGTTTTGTACATACTTGACCCAGTTTTAATATGGAAACAAGTACTCAAAGCCATGACATGTTGTTCATATGGCGCATGCTTAGATTAATATAAACCTTGATTAAGAACATTTAATAATTCCTGGTGTATTTTATGTACCAAGTCTAGATAACAACATACAATGTATGTCCTATTTAATCAAGCTTTGTTTTAATGAGATAACTAAAGAAGATATGTGAAGTATTAAAAAGAATTACGATGAAAGAAATATTGGGTCATTTGAATTCATAGATGCAAACTATGAAAGGAGAGCGAATAGATATTTGGAAAGCTACTTTGATGCCCTTAATCTTAAGGCAAGTGAAGACACAAGAAAGAAGGTGAAACTACAAAAATAGGTTAAACCATCTCTTAAGGAACACATAAAAACTCTCGATATTGTTCAAGCCTATACATTGGTTGAAAGTTCTTACGACAACTTTATACTTAAATTTCTTTCTTTGGTTGAGTGGTTCCACCATGAATATTAAAATCAATGTTTTAGAATAAACTATAAGAAAGGTGATCTACAAACACTAGTTGAACCATCTCTTAAAGGAAGTCAAATTAATTATTTACAAAATATATATGGTGATAAAGCTTAATAAGTCAAAGTTGGCTAATTTTCTCTATTAGCTAATACTAGAGGGGCTAAACTTGTAACACTGTTTGTTATTTTGTTAATTGCTATTAACAATCACTAGACAAGATATGATCATGTTAACAATCACTAGACAAGATATGATCAGAGGATGACAACTTGTTTATTTTATAGTTTTTCATTTTACTCGATTTACTTTGATTTTTCTTTGTAGTTGTTCATTAGATTCATTTTGTTTGATGAAAACATGTTGATTTTTTATTCTTAATCGTATCATCTGGTGTTCGTATCGTAACAATTGATATCATAGTTAAGTTAGGGATCGATTAATAGAATTATTGATTATTGATAAATTGGCGAGCTGATCGCATCCACCAAGTTCAAATGGGAGACATTCGATGGCAAGAACGTTTTTAGCTTAGGCTAGTCAACTTGAGAGCTCTTCTTGTTCATCTAGGAGTTAGTGATGCATTATTAGTGAAATTGAATCTCCTAGGGATGATGATTGACAAATAAAAGAAGGATGTGCTAGAAAAGCGCTATAATGCGATTATATTAGGTCTGGGAGATTGAGTATTTAGTTAAGTTTTGAAATAGACAACTACAATATAGATTTGGACCAATATAGAGTCATTGTACATGACTAAGTGCCTTACAAACTAGTTGTATCTCAAGAAGCAATTATAAACATTTAAGATGAGTTTTAGGAAGTTTATTAAATATCAGACGGATTAATTTAACAAGCTAGTATCGAATCTTAAAATAATGGAAATGGAGTTAGATGATGAAGATCAGAGAACTATCTTTGTAACTTCTTTGTCATAATCTTATGAGTGTTTTATAGATACTCTAATGTATGGTAGGGAAACTAGTACTATGGAAAAGGTTCTTTTGGTACATAGTTGTTAGATCGGTTGAACAAGACTTTCTACATATCAAATAGAAATACTTGATTGAAATAATGCAAAAGAATTATTTTAAAGTATCTACTTGATTATCTTCACTAATTACGAAATGCAATAACATGAATACAAGTTGACAAAATAGTTAACCTCAGAACTATACGAGAGTAATGTATTTATACTATAAAAGTAAAACGCTAGAATAAATCTTGACCATCTATTTTAGGTTTAGGATCAATGGCATGTTATAATCATTGATCTACACATTTTGTCCTACCACAAATGTGTAATGTAATTGGCTACAATACAATATACAAAATAGACAAGAACCAGCTCAATAGCAAATCGAGAGTTGCAATGTGATAGTATCACCACTACCTCTTTAGTATTAACATATTTGTCTACAAAAGTAGTGAATTAGCACATCCTTTGATACTCAACAGATAGGCATATTGCTGGTTCATATTATTTCAGAATATAGGTCATCAAGTACAGTCTTCAAGTGGTAGACTTCTCTTTAGTACTTTGAGTTTATCGGTAAATACTATCAACATTTAGTTTTTAGGTAGCTTCATTCTTTCTATATCCTATTATTAGTTTAAAAGAATCAACGAAGAGATAAGAATAAAGAGAAGATGGTAGAGAAGGCTTAGTGGTAAGAGAAATGCCTAATCAAAAAATTAAAAAGAATCATTCTAGCTTTAGTAAAGCTTGTTCATGATAGGCACTAAAGATTACTTGGAAATGGTAATATTACTTTTAGAATGAATAATGACATGCAAATGGGTCTCAAAGACGCAACATACATACCTTCTCTATAGAGAAGTATTTTTGTTATTAGGAAATTTTGAAAGGAAGGGTACGATGTTAATCTTAAAAAGAATAATGCAAAGGTGGTGAAAGTGTCTATGGTTGTTTTATCTGGTACAAGGAAGGAAAACATCCTATTTTGTAGCAACCCTCGTAGACCATGCCAAGATATTGCCCGCTTTGCACACGATGGGTTGCCCATCCAAGAACTCACGATTTTGTTCTCACCCAATGACTTGCTCGTCTAAGCAAAATGCATCTTGGTAGAGGAGGTTTCTATACCCTTATAGGTAAGGCTTTGCTCTCCCTCTCGACCGATGTGAGACTTACATATCCACTCCCCTTGCGGAGCCTATCGTGCTTACTGGCACACCAGTCCGGTCTTTGGATATGATACTATTTATAATAGGCCATTCAAACTATACCAAGATATCATCCACTTTGCCCCTGAAGGGTTACGCATCTAGGAGCTAATAGTTTTGTTCTCACTCGACGAGTTTCTCACCCACGCAAAACACGTCTTGATAGAGGATGTTTTCATCCCCTTACAGGAAGGGCTTTGTTCTCCCCCTCAACCGATATAAGGCATACATATTTGTTAGATGGACATGTAATTTATAGGTCTATGTTAATGGTCTCAAAAGAAGGGAGTCGTGATGCCTTATTATGGCATAAGAGACTTGGTCACATAAGTAACCAATACCTTGTTGAGTTGAACTAAAAACAGGTCTTTAGGATATTTGGACAATGATTTTGGTTTCTATAAATATTGTATCTTAGGGAAAAAGAAAGAGCCAAATTCAGTAAGAGCACTCACTTTACAATAGGTGTACTTTACTATGTGCACTCAGACTTGTGAGGTCTTATTAAAGTTAAATCTTTGGAAAGGGGTAGATATTTCTAATCCATAATAGATAATCACATTAGAAGAGTATCAAAATAATGTCATCAAGCACAAGTATGAAACTTTCAGTAAGTTTACAAAGTAGATGGTTCTTGTGAAAAATCAAACTGGTAGAAAACTTAAGAAACTAAGAACTAATAATAGTTTGGAATTCTATAGAAGGAAATTCAATCATTATTGTAAAGCGCATGGTATTGCTAGACTATTGACTATAACTAGTACACTTTAGTAGAATGGGCTTATTGAGAGATTGAATAGGGTTTTATTAGAGAGAGTAAGGTTTATGTTGATGAGTTCAATACCACCTTAAAGTATTTGGGGAGAAGTTGTAACTACAGCAATCTATTTATTTAACAGGTCACATATTACAACCCTAAATATAAAGATGCCTATGGAGGTTTGCACTAGTGAGAAATAAGATCATAATGATCTAAGGGTGTTTGTATCACTAGTGTATGCTCTCACAAGTCAAGGATAACTAAACTAAGAAATATGAAATGTGTCTTTATTAGGAATTATGAGGGTGTTAAAGGGTATAATTTATGGAGACTAGATGGTGTAAATCCAAAATTGAATGATTTATTAATTTATAGAATTAATTCTTTACAAACATGTGTTTGGTTATTAGGATTTTCAATTGATTGTAAGTGATTAAGACATACAAGAAGTACAAATGTAGGTGGAGTCTTAGACTAATGGTCAAAAGGTTGTTTAGTCTAGGGCTAGAAGAAATGGACTCCTTATATAAGATTGGTACTTAGATATTAGTTAACAAGGCTAAGATAAAAAAAACTTTGTTATATAAATGAATATACAAGTTAAAAGAGGGCTTAGCAAATGGTGGTTCTCTAAGATATAAGGCAAGGGTAGTCGCCAACATGTTCAAATAAAGGGCTAGAGTAGATCACAATTAGATTTTCTCACTTGTAGTCAAACATTCTTCCATTAGGGCAATTCTTTTATTAGATTCTGATCTGGATTTAGAATAGTTGGATGCCAAGATCATTTCTTGTATTGCAATTATAAAGAGCAGATATATATGATGTAGCCTATGGGTTTTGATGTTAATAGGAAAAAGGGAAAGGTGTGTTTGTTGAAATAGTCCTTATATGGACTTTAAGAGGTTCCTAGGCAATGATATAAGATACTTGATAATTATATGGTCACACATCTTTTTTTTTTAATAAGCTTTTATGATAATAGTGCATATCAAATATTGGTATAGTAGGAGGAGTTAGGTTTATTATGTTATATGTGAATGAGATGTATGTGGCATATAAATACAAACGAGTATTTAAGTGCATAAAGGACTTACTAATGTCAAAGTTTATAGATGCGTGTTCAAAGAAACTAAAAGATATTAGGGATGGAAATTCCTCGAATAAAAGAACTTAGACATCTAAAGATTTCTCAAAGTTGATGTGTGAATAGAATTCCGCATAAGTCTAGCATGATTGGGTGTATGACTATTGAAAAACTAATGGCATCTCATTTAAATGATAAATAAGGACTCATCTACAATAACTGAAGAATTAGCATATACAAAAAAAGTTCTTTATGCAAATGTGATGGGTAGTATAATGTATTTGATGGGTTGTACCAAGCCTAGGATTAGGTATGCAATATGTGTGTTAGTAGGTGCTTATCTAATCCAATGAAGGCTTATTAGAAAGTTGCAAAGTGGCTGCCTAGGAACTTGTATGTTACTAAGAAGGTGGGATTGGTGTTCAAATAGTAATTCAAAGGAATTGTAATTGGTAATATGTTCATTGATCATGTAAATAAAGAAGGATCTACATAGTGGGAGTCCAATAACTAGCGATGCATTCAAAGTGTTAAGGAATATGGCTGTTGGAAGTCATAGCTACAATCTGTGGTGGCATTATCCTCTACTAAAGTAAAGTACATAGTTTTAATCAAAGCAGTCAAAGTGGTTTTATAGCTAAAAGGATATCTTATCTTACTGGGAATTAGATTGCTTAAACAAAGGTTCTTTGTGACAATTAGGGTGTAGTGCACTCAATTGTCAAAGAATAGTATTGTTTCATGAGATAACCAAGCATATCAATGCTAGATTACATTTAATAAGTGATGTAGTGAATTCTAAAGAAGTCAATGTTGAATAAATTAACATAACCGTCAACAATGGAGATGTGTTTACGAAGTCTTTGCTAGGGTTAAACTTTAAGTGGTTTTGAAGTCTTTATGGATTGCATGAAGTTCTGATCTTAGCTTCATGGTGGAAATTGTAATGATAAAGTCTAAATCTAAGTCAAAGGAAGGTGTTAAAAGTCAAAAGATCTTATGGGGTTTGGGGTAATTGCGTTTGTTAGCCAAAACTAAACGGGTAAACTAGTAACAATGTCTATGTCTATTAGTTTATTATCTGCCATTAACATATATTAAACAAGATATAATTACAGGATAACTTCTTGTATCTCTCTCATATTTTCGTTTTACTCTATTCACTTCGATTCGCTTTGTAATCGTTCTTTATATTCATTCTTATTAACAAAATTATGTTGAGTTTTGTTCTTAATTGTATTCTATTGTTTTTGTAGTGTAACAATATAAAATTAGATTTTATGAATCAATACTAAAATACGTTTTAGGTGTGTGAGTGCACAAATAAGACATATCAATTAGTCGATAGAGACTGATGTAGATCTTTGTATACTTACATGCTTTAAGTGTGGATGTTGAACTTTATGTTTGTAGCAGGTTTGAAGTTGATAAACATAGGGATGTTCATTGAATAAAATCAAATTTGAGTTAATCGAAATGAAATATCCAAATTTTGAAATTTTATGGGTAATTCGATTTAAACTCGAAATAGATTCAAATAAACCAATTCGAATTAAACTACCATACTTTGAAAATTGGATCTGCAGGACCTGTAAGGATACTTAAGATTGCAATTAGCTTCACAAGAGGAGTGATCTTAAATCACTTAACCACTCAAATAGGGAACTGGTAACTTCACTGATGATACAAAGCTACACAAGTAATATTAAAGAGACAGAACTATAAGAACAAGAACAAAGTCACAAGAACACAAGATTAAGTTTTCAAGGAAGTTGTATATTGATTCTCTAGTTCTATTACAAGTGTTTGCAAGTACAGCTAATTACAAGAACCAGAGACTATTTATACTACAACCTACAACCGTCAATATGCAAAAAAACATTTGAAATTTTAACTAATCTAGACAACAAGATCAATCTACAGTCAAAAGGCAGATTGTCTTTTGACTAGTGACTATAACATGCCATAGCTCACTGACTTAATCTAATACAGACAAGTCTACAGGAACAAAAGTGGAAAGTTACAGTCAAAGACTTTTTCTATTGTTTGATAAAGTATGGAAGTTTCACCAACTAAAGTTAGCAGGTGAGTCTTCAGAGTAGCAACAGAAAGTACATCAGCTTTATCAAAAAGTAACTCAGACAAAACATCTTTTCTCTGTCTTCAGAAGAAATCTGTCTTCACAGCAAAGTGGCTTCGGAAGACTTTGTCTTTTGAAGCTTCGGAAGACTTTGTCTTTTGAAGCTTCGGAAGACTTTGTCTTTTGAAGCTTCGGAAGACTTCATCTTTGGCTTTGGAAGAAATGAGTCTTTGGCTTCGAAAGATTTCACACTTGTATTAATTTTATGATAAGTGTGAAACTTCCGAAGTAACTTCTTCTAAACTGTTGGCTTCAAAAGATTTTACACTTAGACTTATTTGTGAGTCTAAAACTTTCGAAGCTAGTTCATCTTTGTTTCTTAGTGCATGTAGGAAGATTTGGTTGTTCTGGTATCCTTTGGTTGAATCAGCATTTAATCTTCAGATGTTCCTTACAAAATCCCCCTAGGCTGATGCTACCAAAACAAAGAAGTTCTTTAGATTTTGATAGTCCACATCAGGATCTTTAGCAGAACTTTCTTCATCATTAGATCTAGATCCTTCAGGCTTACATAGAACCTTCTCATATCACAGAGATCATGCAGAGGAAGTTCAAGCATGTCATTTGTGAAGTAGACATGATGTTCTCCCTTATCTCTTGTGACATACCATCTGTCTGGATTTTCTGCATAAGTCTAGGACAGAATTTGTCTTCCACAGCAAGAGGCTCTACTATGATTGGAGTTTGTTGAGAGACCTCTTAATGCACTTCCTCAGGATGCTCTGACTCATCTTGAGGTTGGGAGGTGGATGCCTTTCTTCTCTTTTTCTTTGAAGCAGATCTTCTTCTGGCCATCCTTTTTCTCCTCCCTGATTTCTTCAACTGAGAGGACTGGTCTTGAGTACCAATTAGTTCTGTTGTGTCTCTCTTAGTTGGGTTCTCCTCTCTCACAGGTTCAGAAGGAGAGAGAGGAGGACCCTGTTGTGGGTCAGAAGATGAAGTTGGCTCAGATGCAGCTCCAGGTTCAGGTTGTGTTGTCTCAGTAGGTTCAACCTTCACCTTAACTTTTGGTTAAGCTGGACTTGGTGGATAATGCAAGTCCACCAGATCTTCCTTCTTTATCTTCTGCTTGATCACCCTAATATGCTCATCCATTATGGATAGAGACATAGGACCAAGCCCCCTTCCAAAGAACCCATACAGCTTCAAGAAGCTTATCATCCTTTGTCTGTCAGCAGACTTCTTTTGGCTTTTGTGGATGATGGCTCTTGACTTTATAGCTTCTTCCCTTAATCTCTTCCTTGCAGCTTTCCTTTCTCTTTTGGCTTGTTCTTCCAGCTGCTTGTTGTATTCAAACTTTATGTACTCATGTGATAAGGGAAGAAGTGTAGGTGCTTGATAGAGACATATGGCACTCAGATAGTTGATCATCTTTAGTCTTTCTTTTTCATTAAATACCTGAGGTTGTTCAGTGGCCATAGTCTCTGGCTCAGGACTTTCTTGAATTGGGGAGAGGACAGAAGCATTTTTGTAGAGCCTTTTCAGCCTCCTTTGTTCTTTGACTTTGAGGAGCAGTTTTGCATCCTCTGCCTCCCTCCTTTCTTTCGACAACTCAGTGTCAGCCAGTTCACTCAGCTCCTTAAAGGGGAGAGAGATGAGTTCATTAACATTGTAGTTTCTGGTTCATAGGTAGTTTAACTTGGCTGCCCTCAACTCATCTTCTTAAGTGTTTGGCCTAGGGGCAGCCCAGGTTGCAGCTTCCATGAACCTTGGGGAACCACTTGAACTCTCTCCCCTCAGCTTCCTCTTCCTCTCTCTCTCTCTCTCTCCTCCCTCCATCTCCTCAGGAGTTAACTTCCTTTTTCCTTTGTCAACCACAAGCCTTGGTGACTTAGGAGGAGAGAGCTTTGGCCTTCATTGCTTGATTCAGCTATCAAACTCTGGCCAGAGAGAGGTTTGAAGCACCATCACCAGCTGGTGCCTCACTGAGGGTAAAGGTGCAGAAAGAGATCCTATCTCAAGGTTCATATGCTCAACCTCTGGGCCTTCAGTCAAGGATTTCCCTTTGAAGTTAATCTTAGGGTCCACCTCAACTTCCAGTTGACCAAAGGTCTCACCTGCTAGCCTCTGTCTATATAATCTTGATCTCCTTTGAATTCTTCTAGCACCTTGTCTTATATCCGGTCAGCCAATCTGGCAGCTTGTCTGTTGTTGCTAAGGTTGACAAGTGGCAGATCCACCAGATTTGTACCCTCATAGAAACTCAGGTGTGAAATGTTGAAAATTTCTAGTTGGCCCTGAGCTCTAGAGATTACAAGAGCTCTACTGTTGCTGTCATACCCCCAACCCATGATTGGATTCTCAGAAGGGGTAGACATTACTCTTGGGATTCCCTCATCAAATAGATATTGAAAAAGCAAGTCTAGATCTCTGACTTGAGGAGGTTGTTGAGTGTGGACAACTGCAAGAGAGGATGGTGATTCCTCTATGTCCACACTCTGGGAAGAACTCCCAAGTTCTGTGACTGTCAGGATTTCCTCCCCCTTTTTGGTAGCATCACCCTCTTGCATAGGTGAGCTGGGAGATTGAACCATGACAATCAGAGGTTCTTGTGGGCCTGGTTGAGTTGTCCTCATTGGTCTCTCAGCTAACTGGCCATTGAGATTGGTGATCTCAAGTTGCTGGTCATTGACCTTTTTTAGCAAGAAAGTCACTTAAGATTCCAAGTGCTTATCTTTGAAACCAAGTAAGTGCAAGTATTTTTTAGTAGGTGCACTCTTTGTTTAGACTCTCTCATCTTCAGATGAAGAATCATTGGGGATGAGAGAATTGGACCTAAGACTTCTTCCTCACCACCAACACGTGGTTCTTGGCTGCTGGAGTTCCCTTGCCGCATGATAACTTCCAGAGAAGTGTCAATAGGCTGGGTTGCCATGGTTGAGGTCCTAGTTATGTAATCACTTGCAAAAGTGAGAGCCTCTTCCATATGGCTCTCCTGAACAAGTTCAGGAAGATCCACCTCAGTAGTGGATTGTTGATGTGGGCTAGAAGTGGGAGAGGCAGGATTACTCATCTCTCCTAGAGTGTGGGAAGAGAGGAGAGATTCATAGTACTCACTGAAGCCCAAATCTTCATCAGAGTAAAAGTCAAGGCTGGAGTTGTGTCGGTTAAGGTCTAGAGATTGGGGATGGTAGCTTTCCCTAGAAGGTTGATCACTTGAGTGTTGAGACTCAGAGTGATGGCTTAAGGCTGTTTATGGGGTTGTGAGCTCATCAGGCTGAGCATGAGGAACCTCAGCACTGATCATTTCAAGGATGGGAGTGGCTTGCTCCTCAGGGGAAGTTGGAGCTCGAGATTCCACTTCCTTTTGTATGGGTTGGGATATATGTGCCTGCACATGCTTAGTAGTAAGTGTAGGGGTTCGTTTACGCTTTCTAGTGTAGGTGATGGTGATGGTAGGCTGTGTTTAAGGTGGTTGAGAGGTGGAGGGTGTGGGATCAACACTAGATGGTGCTACTAGGTTGTCACCCTGAGTAATGAGCTCAAACATTTTTGGGACAAGGGCTGTTTCTACCCCTGAGAAGCCAACAGTTGGCTTCTTCAAGATTTTGAAAATGTCGGGCCTTATTTGTTCCAATTTAAGAATATTACCTGTCCCCCTCAACTGTGAGCCCAATTCACAGTTGAGAATGTGTTGAACATACCTGGGGAACATGTAATACTCTAAGGAGTCCAAGTTAGCAAGCAAATTTGTGTAAACAAATTGAGAGTACCTGACCTTGAGTCCCTGTACCATCCCATGGACTATGAAGGAGAGGTCTTCTGGAACTTGATCCCTTCCACCATGTTTGTTAAATAAACTGTGTATGATGGCATGGAGGAGGTATTTCCACTGGGATGAGACCTTTCCCTTTCTGAAGGTTTTGACTATGAAGTCACCTTCACCTTCATAGCCCATCTGCTGGAAGGAATGGTTGACAGCATCTTTTAGGAAGGACAATTCACCTGCTTCATCATCCAGCTACAAATGAGTGTTTATGATGGCCAGAGTGATGAAAACAGTCCTCCCCTGCACTGTAGCAACCAGTGCCCTCTCCCCATCCATGGTGACCTCTTGACAGTGCGCCAGAATTCAAGCAACTGATCCTCATAGAGAGGAGGATCGATTGTAAGTAAGGTGAGGTAGTGAGACGAAGAAAGGTACCTACACACGTCAGAGAAACTTGGATCCTTCTCAGAGTGCAACAGGGCAACTTGATTGTGTTACCTGTGAAGGTGCATGGAGAAGTTTGGGTCGTTTCGACGATCGATGTTGGCCATTTAGGTGAAGCTTATTAGTGAAGAAAGGAAGAAGAAGGTGAATTTTTTGAGAATTTAGGTTAAAGATTTGTGAGAGTAGAGAGATGAAATGGAACCGTTGAGAAGATATATGCTGTGGATTTAAGTCAAAGTTAAGACAAAAAGATAAACTTTAAAATCCGCAAGTGGGTCCTACTTCTGAAAAAGGGCCCAAAGAGTTAGTTTTCTTGGAAGTTGCAAATCTTCCAATGGTATTTTTGCTTCAGAAGCTTTTCAGCAAAGCTTCCGAAGGCAATTTTGCTTCGGAAGCTTTTCAGCAAAGCTTTCGAAGGCAATTTTGCTTTGGAAGATATTTCAAAGAGTTGTGAAAATTTGGCTTTGGAAGAAATATACTTAATGAAATTTCTTCCGATGTATATTTTGCTTGGAAGAACTAAGTCTGAGAAAATTATTATCCTTGGATAATAAATCTTCCGAGAATTAACTGCGTTCGGAAGACATTTGTTCTTTGAATGCATTTAAGTGCTTATAAGCATATTTAAGCTTTGGAAGATATACCAAGAATTTCTTCTAAAGGTAAACTCTGATAAGTAGTTAAATGATTTTAAGACATAAGTTTCTTTCGAAGGCAATTTGAGTTTTGCCGAGACAAAATAATAAATTTTCACAAATCTAAGAAATATCATTCGAAATTTTAATTTACTTCCAAAGAGAACTGGGCTTATGAGGGTGATCTAATAGACAACTTAGGACACATAGTTTTAAGAAATAAGGTTGATTAAGTGTTTAAAGAAAATCTATTCAAAGTTAATCATCCCAATAGCTGATATAAGATATTTAAATCTCTGTTTATCAAAGGATTTGGTGTACAGATCAGTATATTGTTCATTTATGTTAACTTTGATTAGTTTGATTAATCCTTTTTTCAAAATTATCTCTAATCAGATGATACTTGATGTTGATGTGTTTGGTCCTTGAGTGTTGCACAGGATTCTCTATAATAGAGATGGCACTGTTGTTGTCTATATGGATAGGAGTCTCCTTGAAATTAAACCCATAGTCTAGCATCTGATTCTGAATCCACAGCACTTGAGCATAGCAGCTTGCAGCAGCAATGTATTCAGCTTCAGCAGTTAATGCAGACACACAGGATTGCTTTTTGCATTGCCAAGAGACTATCCTTCCACCAGGAATTGACATTAACCAGATGTAGACTTTGCAGTCATGTTGCAGCCACCATAGTCACTATCTGTATAAGCATACAGATTAAAGTCTGAATTTTTTGGATACCAAAGGCCAAATTTAGGGGCACCTTTGAGGTATCTGAGAATTCTTTTGACAGTAACTAGGTGTGACATCTTGGGGTTGGCTAATATCTTGCACATATACATGTGGCAAACATGATATCAGGCCGGCTAGCAGTAAGTACATAAGAGACCTAATCATAGCCCTGTAGAGATGTTCATCACACACTCCCCCTAAGATATTTTAACTGACTAATGAAGATGCCATTTTCAACCTGCTTCACTTGAATTCGAGAAAGAAGTTGAGTTCCCCCATGGCACTATTTCAAATCTATTCTTCATCAGCATTTCAAAGTCTTTGCAGAGCTTTGAATTAGTTGAACAAAGATAATGTCATCTACATATATCTGAACTAACATTATGTCATTTCTGTTTCTTTGATGAAGAGAGTCCCATCAATAGTACCATTTGTATCCATGTTGACAAAGATACTTTGATAGTGTCTCATACCACTTTCTTGGAGCTTGATGCAATCCATATAGAGCTTTATCAAGCTTGCAGACATAATCAGGATGATCTGGGTCTACAAAGCCAGGTGGTTGTTTGATGCAAACTTCTTCATCTATCACCCCATAAAGAAAGGCACACTTTACATCAAGCTGGTAGACCTTGAAATCCTTGGATGCAGCATAAGCCAAGAATATTCTTACAGCTTCAAGTCTTGCTACAGGAGCAAAGACATCTATGTAATCAATTCCTTCTTCTTGTATATATCCCTAAACAACAAGTCTAGCCTTGTTCTTGATGACAATTCCTCTATCATCCTTCTTGTTCCTAAAAACCCATTTGGTTCCTATGACAGTCTTCCCTTGAGGAAGAGGACATAGCTTCCAAACCTTCTGTCTTCTGATTTGAAGTAGTTCTTCTTGCATAGCTTCAACCCAGCTTCCATCCTTCAAAGCCTCATCAACTTTCTTTGGCTCAATCTGGGACAAGAAACAAGAGTGCAGACAAATATTTGATCATGGTTTGTCCTCTTGTTCTCACCCCAGTATTAACATTTCCAATGATGTTTTATGGTGGGGTGTGACTTGTGGATCCTTAGTTGAGGGATCACAACAAGTTGGTTAGACAGATCCAGATTGGAGAAATTTAGATCTGGCAATAGAGTGTCACCCACCACATCAGCACATTTATCAAGTGAGACTTGATCCAATGAATGTGTGACATCATTTATGTTGTCCTCTATGGAGTGGTTATCAACCTCAAGAAATTCTTGATCACTATCACCTCCTCCATTTCCTCCTGCATTTGATGTTCCTTCTCCTGAGTTTTGAACCTCTGAGCTAGAATTTGAAGGTACCTCAGATGTATCAGCAGAATTTGTCAAGTCTATACTGATAGGATCTTCATTTGTAGGGTTAGTCACCAAAGGAGCTGAAGTTATAATCTTGCTTGGTCTTCTCAGCTCAAATCTTAGGTCAGGATCTCCTGTTGATAAATTATTTGTAGATCCTGAAACATTCTCACAAGACTTGTTAAATTAGTTGGTAACTAAGTCAAGATCAAATAGTCAATCTGGACCAGAACCTTTCACACTTGGAGTGTGCTCATTGAAGGTCACATTGGCTGACTCCTCAACTACCCTAGTTCTGAGATTGTATACTCTATAAGCCTTAGCTTGGGAAGAGTATCCAATAAAGTGTCTATCATCTGACTTCTCATAAAATTTGGCTACTTGATCTTTGGTATTCAAGATGGTGCAAGGACATCCAAATGACATGAGGAAACTAATAAATGGTCTCCTTTTGTGCCACAGCTCATAAAAAGTCTTACCATGAGTCTTAACCACTAAAACTCTGTTCTGCACATAGCAGGCTATGTTAACAGCCTCTGCCCAGAAGGTGATGGGCAGTTTAGAGTCAGACAGCATGGTTCTTGCAGCTTTAATAAGTGTTGTGTTTCTCATCTTAGCAACACCATTTTGCTGAGGAGTCCTAGGAGCACTATATTGTCTTGTAATACCCTTTTCATCAAAAAATATCAAGGATTTGGTGTTTAAATTTGTTCCTTGATCACATCTTATGGTTTTGACCTTGTGATCAGATTGATTCTAATTTTCAAATGAAATTCTTCAAGATCTCAGGGGCTCATCCTTAGTTCTAAGAAAAAGAACCAAGTGAATCTTGTGAAATCATCTAACTAAGCAGTAAGAGGTCCTTCCTAACTCATTACACTGGTGGGGCTTCAGAGGAGTCAGCTGGGAGTAGTGGGAGCACTATATTGTCTTGTAATACCCTTTTCATCACAAAATATATCAAGGATTTGGTTTTTAAATTGTGTTCCTTGATCACATCTTATGGTTTTGACCTTGTGATCAGATTGATTCTTAATTTTCAAAATGAAATTCTTCAAGATCTCAGGGGTCTCATCCTTAGTTCTAAGGAAAAAGACCAAGTGAATCTTGTGAAATCATCTGTGATAACTAAGCAGTAAGAGGTCCTTCCTAACTCATTACACTGGTGGGCCAAAAATCCATATGTATAGGTGTAGGGGAGTAGTGATGGAGTTCATTTCCTTTGGTTTGTGAGACACTTGTGTTGCTTCCCTTTCAGGCATGCAACACAGTGGTCATCACTTGTAAACTCTTTCTTTGGCATTCCAGTTACCAACATTCTTAATCATTTATTCATGTTCTTAAAGTTTACATGGCACATTTTTTATGCCAAAGAATGACTCATCACTATTTGCTTTAGACAAAAGCAAGAAACTTCTCCTGAGGGAGATGTTTTATGTAAATCCATCTTGTACATGTTCCCTCTCCTGGGGGCTCTAAGCAGGATATGCTCTTGAGGAATGGCCACCCCGGGCTTGAGAAGATGCACTCATGCTCATTGAGAGCATATGGTGTTTCTGATCACAAAATTGGGATACACTAGAAGATTGTATCCAAGCTCTTTAACAAAGTTTACCTTTTCAATGCTGAGCTTACCATTATGACTCTGCCCCTTCCAGAAATATAACCACCAGAATCCCCTCCAAAATCAACTGGTCCTCCATCATTTTCTGAAAATTTTGAAGCAGAGAACCATTGCCAGTCATGTGCCTGGAATAGCCACTATCATATCCAAACGTTCTTCTTGGTCTTTAGCTTTCCTGCACAAAAGAGGTGATTAGTTACACTTAGAAACCCAATCCTCATTGGTCTTGGGCTTATTAAATGAGTTGAAGACAATATAACGTAAGTGATCCTATATTCAAGCTTGGGATCATTTTCTATGTGATGAGAACTTTTAGTCACATGGTCTTCCTTCATCTTCCACCACCTTTAGAAGATTGGGCCTGACCTTCAAAGCTTCAGAAGTTTTGATAACTTGGAAGTCTTGGAGACTAGACCTTCGGAGATCTGCTTTCACTGCACAAGCTTCAGTACTTCGGAAGCATTCCTTTCTTCCGAGACCAACTTTTCTTCGAAGCAATTTTCACTTGTCTTCTTCTTCATTTTGGAGCTTCCAAAGGAAACAGATTTTCCTTCCGAAGCTATTGTTCTTCTTCTTCTCAGAAATGTTCTTTTGGTATGTGGATGGTACTCTTGGGATTATACTTGCAATCCTTAGCCATATGAGAAGTACTACCACACATGACACAGTTGAGTTCCTTCTTTCTGAGAGTCTTCTTTGAGAGCAAGACTGAGTTTGATCACTTTCCTCTCCACCTTCATCTTGCAGATGATGTAGAAGCTTCTTAGGGAGAGACTTGCTCTTGGAGCTGGATGGTTCAGGCTGTGTAGCAGTGGTACACAGCTGGTCAGTCTTCTTCTTCTTGCTGGAATGATTTGGAACTAAACTAGAACTCCTGGTACTAGAGTTCATAGTTGAGTTTAGTCTTTACCACTTCAAAACCTGTAGAAATAAACACTTTTTCTCGCTTTGAGTCAAAAGTGCCTTGATTTCTTGAGCCTTCTTTGATCTTCTCTTGCTCTTCTAATCAAGTTTTTTCTCTTTGACTTGGTCATTCCAGACTCTTTCCTCTCCTCAGGAGAAGTGACCCTTCTTAGGATGACCTCTTTACTCTTCTCTAGTCATCCTCACTATCTCCTCTTCATCCTCTTCAATAATGGGGTCTATGAGGAAGCTCATCTTCACAAGTTCCACACCTTGGAGATCTTACAGACAATAGAGTGTGTGGAGGAGCTATCTCAGTAGATCCCAGTCCAGCTTATTCTGATAACAAACTTTTTCATGTAGGGATAGGATATTATGTTCTTGAAGGTCTCTTCTTCAAGAACACATTTTTCTGCCCTGGCTTTCCTGATCATAAGCTCAGCCTGGCATTCAGTTAACTTTGAGATGAGATCTTTGATTTGAGTCCTGTAGTTTGTATGCTCATGCTTAAGAGTTGAAATGGTTTTCTCTATATCTTCTATCGTAAGTTTATAATCATTTTCAGCTCTTTTAAATCAGCTTCTAAGATTTTAAGGACATCAGATCTCATCTCTAAGTTATAGGACCTATATCTATTAACTTTAGTAATGCATTCAGGAGTACAAAGATGTTCAATACCTTGGCTTTATCATGATCTACATTAGTGCTTGGTTTGGAGAAGCATCCTCAACCTAAAGCTCCAGTCAAAGCCTCCTTCTTCAACAGCAACTACAGCTTGCTGTCTTGGCTTCTCATTCTGGTGAGCTCCCTCAGTGTAGTTTGGCCTGGATGGTGCTTGGCCACCATTTGACTTTGGTGCCTTGCACTCCCTGGCAAGTGTCCTATTTGGTTAGTTGTAACACTTTACCTTGCTTTTGTCCGCCCAAACTTTCCACTAGCTGCATTACTGGGAAACCTTTCCCAGTCCTCTTGTAGAACTTCTGGGCTCTATGAGTGAGTAGAGCCATCTGCGGACTATTTCCATATATTCTAGATCATCTATATGGATACAGTCCGGTCTTCAAAGGTGAAGAGAAAGTTGCTTGAACTTTCATCAGAAGTCACAAAAGCTTATGAAGAGCTTGTCTCCTAGAATAGGCTTGTAGCCTTCCCTTGGTGCTCTGGAAGGTGATGAAAGGACCCTTTTGTATTTGTCAGGGTAGTAGATGAGATGGTGTGTGGTTCTCTGCAATCCCTTTCAACCATATGGAGGGCTGAACTCTGATGAGTGTTGGAGTTACCAATGAGTTTTGCATGCATCTCCACTAGTATCCACTGAGTATTCCTATAACTCAGTGAAAGTAAGAGTCTTGGGTTTTAAGTCCTCTTAATGACCACACAGTAGTGTGTCCATTGTCAAGGAAGAGAGGACATGAACTTCCTAACAATATCTCTATTCTCAATGGTTACTCCAACATCAGCTAGAGTATCCACAATCTCAACATACCTGAAGTATTGTTGAGTCATGTTTCACCTGTCTTGAAGGTGAAATTTTCAAACTGCTGCTTCAAGAGGTCTTTCTTGTTTTCTTTGGCTTCATTGGACCCCTCATACATCAGCTTCAGTGCATCCCATAGCTGTTTGGCGGTCTTGCACTTCTTGAAACCTCTGTAGATGGAGTTAGAAGAGCGTTTGAAGGGCTGTCATAGCTTTCTTCATACAATTTCTTCCAATATTCTTCAAAAAATCACCCTTTCTTTGGTATCATACCACCACCAGTAGCTGAAGTGGTGCATGGACATAAGGTCCATTGACAACAGACTCCCCATCCTGGAATCTTAGACTTGATGAAGCCTCCATTCTTTGGCACCAAGTATCAAAATCCTTAGAGTGATCAGTGGGGACTTTGTCATAGTTCCTGTTTCCATATCAGCCTTTGAGATAGCTGCCATTTGAAAGTTAAGTGAAGTGTGAACTAAGAGGATTTAAGATGGTAAATCTTACAATCAAGAGCCTGGAAAGCTCTGATACAAATTGCAGGACCAGTAAGGGTACTTAGGATTGCAATTACTTCACAATAGGAGTGATCTTAAATCACTTAACCACTCAAATAGGAACTGGTAACTTCACTGATGATACAAAGCTACACAAGTAATATTAAAGAGGCAGAACTATAAGAACAAGAACGAAGTCACAAGAACAAAGTCACAAGAACACAAGATTAAGTTTTCAAGTAAGTTTTATATTGATTCTCTAGTTCTATTACAAGTGTTTGCAAGTATATCTAATTACAAGAACCGAAGACTATTTACTACAACCTACAACCGTCAATATGCAAAAAGACAGTTGAATTTGACTAATCTAGACAACAAGATCAATTTATAGTCAAAAGGCAGATTGCCTTTTGACTAGTGACTATGACATGCCATAGCTCACTGACTTAATCTAATACAGACAAGTCTATAGGAACAAAAGTGGAAAGTTACAATCAAAGACTTTTTCTACTCTTTGATAAAGTATGGAAGTTTCACCAACTAATATTAGCAGGTGAGTCTTCAGAGCAGCAACCGAAAGTACATCAGATTTATCAAAAAGTAACTCAGAGAAAGCATCTTTTCTCTGTCTTCGGAAGAAATCTGTCATCACAGCAAAGTGGCTCGGAAGACTTTGTCTTTTGAAGCTTCGGAAGACTTTGTCTTTGAATTCGGAAGACTTCATCTTTGGCTTCGGAAGAAATAGTCTTGGCTTCGGAAGATTTCACACTTGTAATAATTTTATGATAAGTGTGAAACTTTCAAAGTAACTTCTTCTGAACTGTTGGCTTCGGAAGATTTTACACTTAGACTTATTGTGAGTGTAAAACTTCGAAGCTAGTTCATCTTTGTTCCTTAGTGCTGCAGAAAGACTTGGTTGTTCTGGTATCCTTTGGTTGCATCAGCTTTATCTTCAGATATTCCTTACAGGATCGAATATTAGTTGATCCATGCATGTTTCTAAGCCTCAGTTATTAATCCTTTGCAAAAGGTTCAAATACAAAGTGTATTTTTGCTACAAAGTGTGAGAAGACACAATGAGTCAAAAAAAGTCACAAAAAAATTATATCTCACAATCTAAATCGAATTTCTAAAAAGTAATTCCGAGCTTTGTTTCCCTAGCCATCCTCACTAAGAAAAAAATAAACGAAAAATAAAAAAATAAAAAAATTAACGTTTTTTTATTGTGTCATTTATGAAAGAGATAATGACGTCATTGTGTTATTATGAAAGATACAATGATGTCATTCTGTCATAAAAGACATAATGAAATTTTTTTTTATTTTTTTTCTAAGAGTGAATGACGAGAGGAACATAGACTCCGAAGTACTTTTTTGAAATTCGATTTAGATTGTGAGATATAATTTCTTTTTATGACTTTTTTAGCCTTATTGTGTCTTCTCACACTTTGTAGCAAAAATACACATTGTAGAATAACCTCACCCTAATCCTTTTTATACTAATATTTGTTGTATAAAATGAGCGATAAAGGCTTGATAGTCATTGTGTTATTTAGCTTGCGTTAATATCCTACATTAACGCTCAGGACCGACGTAATGTACAGGGTTAATAAGTAGTTTCATTAACATACATAACCTAAATTGCAAACATTATATAGAATCATTTGACATATACCCAAGTGTACTCGAAGAATCATATTTGCATTTATATTTACATCGCACACATATATTTTATGTCACTGCATAAAAATACATATTAGTATGTAATGATTCCTTTCCACGTTCTTATTCGACTTAATTATTAGACGCTTACATTTACGGGGTTGTAGACATTCAAACTGGTTTAAATGCATATCTAAAAAACATTAGTGTTTGACCCACTAGGACGGGTTACGTATCAATAACGAACATTGTCATATGTTGTGTCTTGGTCATATTGGTCCAAAATATCCACATAAGTTGCACTAATGGAAATGAAACTTTTGCATGACAAAGGGCGGATACATCGCACCGGCAAGGTGGATTAGCAGCATCTTCATCAACTAGACTTCTACCGGTAGCCAGAAAATATGAGGGATTTATTGACCCGTGCCTCAAAAATACACATCATGTAGAATATAATGCTTTTATAGTTTCAATTATATATTAGTAGAATTTACACTGAGACTTATTCTCACAATCTCATGCCAGCAATGGAATAAAGCTAGTGTAACATCTAAGTCATGAACAATTTTATTCTTAAGATAATATAACAGCATGAACCTATTTCACTGTAAGTGTTTACCATAAAACCCTAGACAACTACAGTGTCACCTTGTTAGGTTCTAATTCCATGTGATGCCATATTGTGACACTTAAGAAGCTAATTTCTTAGTGATGTTCTGTATAAAAAAGAAATATCCGTTATAATATCAAAATAATTAACACAAGATTAGTGTTATAGCTTAAGAACTTTAAAGAGAATTACAAGGGTAAGAAGAAGAGAAAAATATATAACTTATGAAAGTATATACCAGAGGTATATTTTCTCATCTACATTGAGGTGGTATTTATACTACAAAGATCAATCATTTTGGTAGACAAGTAAAACTATTTGGTAGATAAGTAGTATAGTAAACTTATCTACAAGTTTGACAAAGAGTTTATCCACTTGCTATGATAACAATTCATAATACTCCCCCTTGGATGGCACTTTTCAAACTTCAAGAGTTTAAATACCGCCTCATTAAAAACATTGCTAAAAAACCCAGTGAGAAAAAACCTTAGGTAAGGAAAAAAGTTTGCACCTTATAACTCCCCCTCAAATCGTCTTTTGTAGATCATCACATTGTGTGTACGTGTCGCATGCTAGTATCATATATGTATTTTCTGCTGATAGTTGTTCTAGAGTGCCTTTGTGAGAAGATCAGCTAATTGTTGCTAGATTGAATGTATCTCATTTTAACTTGTTTTATATAACGCCATGAAATCATAGTTCCTCCATTCTTAAATACATATCTAATTTGAGATTTTGCTTATGGGGTTCAGATAAATAACATGTGGCATCTACATAACCAACCAACCTTTCTTTTGAAATATTAGGATAAAACAAGCCTAAATCAATAGTACCTCAAATAATCAAAAAGTATGTTTAATCTCGTTCCAGTGCCTTTTAGTAGGGGCCAAACTTAATCTTGCTAACAAATTAACTACAAAAGAAATTCAGGTCTTGTATAGTTAGTAAGATACATAATAGCTCTAATTGCACTGAGATATGGTATCTCTGGACCAAGAATCTCTTCATTATCTTGGCAAGGGCGAAATGGGTCATTGTCAACATTGAGTGATCTAACAACTATCATGGTGCTTAAAGGATTTGCTTTGTTCATATTGAAACGCTTTAAGAGTTCCTCAGTATAAGTTAACTGATGTACAAGTATTCTATTATGCATATGCTCAATCTGCAAACCAAGACAATATTTGGTTTTTTCAAGGTCTTTCATTTTTTCTTTAAAAGATCAATTGCTTCATTAATCTTCTTTTTCGTCCCACTTATATTTAGATCATCAACATACACAACTATGATAACATATCCTAATCTTGTCTTCTTAATGAATACGCATGGACAAATAAGGTTATTTATGTATCCTTTACTTGTCAAATAATTAGTCAAACGATTGTACCACATCCTTCCAGATTGATTGAGTCAATACAATGATCTTTGTAATTTGATGGAATACATTTTCTTAGGCTTTGAGCTTGATGCTTCCGGGAATTTAAAACCATCAGGAATTTTCATATATATGTCACTATCTAGTGATCCATACAAGTAAGCTGTGATAACGTCCATAAGATGCATCTCTAAATTTTTAAAGACTATTAAGCTGATAAAATATCTAAAGGTTATTGAATCAATAACAAAGAAGTATGTTTCCTCATGGTCAATCCCTGGCCTTTGTAAAAAACCTTGAGCTACAAGTCTAGCTTTATACCTTGTAACTTCATTTTTCTCGTTTCGTTTTCATACAAAAATCTATTTATACCCTTCAAGCTTTATGACCTTTGGTGTAATAATAATAGGTCCAAAAACCTTTCGTTTGTTAAGTGAATCTAATTCAGCTTGCATAACTCTTGTCCATTCATCCCAATTATGTCTATTTTGATAGTCACTAACTGATTTTGGCTCAGGATCATCATTTTCACTCATGATTTCACTTGCTATATAATAAGAAAATATTTCATCAGTACTTTCCATTTCATATCGATTTCATAATACATGTGTGTGACCATAGTTAATTGACATTTTTTGTTATTTTCATCCAAATCCTCCTCATGAGAGGTTTTGGTATTTAGCATTACATCAAGATTATTTGCTTTATGGTGAACTTCCTTTCCAGGAGTTATTCTTTTTTGAGGATTTTTATCCTTGGAACCAATTAGTCTTTCGTATTTCAAACGTCTCTAAGATTAACGAGTCATTGTGTTATCTATTTGCTTATTTGGAATCTCAACTTGAGTTGGGCATTAGCAGCTAGTATATGAGATTTAATAACTCTGTTTGTATCAGTAAATGCATCAGGTAATTGATTTGTAATTTTTTGCAGGTTTATTATCTTTTGAACCTTTATCTCACATTATTTAGTCTTTGGATCAAGATATAATAATACCGGTAAAACTGCCTCATGAAAGCGGCAATCAACAAAACGTGTTGTAAATACATCATCATTTAAAGGTTCAAGATATCTTATGATGGAAGCTGATTCATATCCAACATATATTCCCAAATTCTTTGAGGACCCATTTTTGTGCTTGTGTGTGGTGTAATAGGGACATACACAGCGCACTCAAAATTCTAAGGTGAGAAGTATATGTTTCTTTGCAAAACAAGTTGTAAGGGAGTTTATTTATGACTTGCACTTGGTTACACACGAATTAATGATCCAACATGAAGAATTGCATGACCCTAAATAGACATTCAATAATCATTAAAAGCATGTGATGTGAATTCATCAGCATTATCAAGTATCCTTTTAATAGTGTAATTAGGAAAATATGCTCGTAATTTAATTATTTGTGTAAGATATTTGACAAATGCTACATTACAAGTTGATAACAAAGAGACATGAGACCATCCATTTGACGCGTCTACCAAAACTATAAAGTACCTAAATGGTCCACATGGTGAAATTGGTCCACATTTATCTTCTTGAATTCTTTCAAAAAACAAAGGTATTTCCTTTTCAATTTTTACAGGCTAAGGCCTTGTAATTAATTTTCTAAGAGAACAAGATGTACACAATGGAATTTTATCTGATTGTGGGATTTTTTTTGATATTTCAATGGATGCCCATGAGTGTTTTTAATTATTCTTCCTGGATGGTCTAATATATATGTCATGTCATAAGTTAAGTGTTTCAAGATCACGAAATTTTTTTTAACTGCCATATATGCGTGAGGCACGTTAATGTGTGTATAAAGTAAACTAGATTGAAGCATTGGCAGTTTTTATAATATATGATCTTTGCTTATGATATGAAAATATTTTTCATAATCAATAATCCTTGACTGAGTATCATATCCCTTATGATATATGCTTTTAAAACTCAATAGATTTTTTGTTGATTTTGAGAAAAATAAATTTTTTTCTATTATAAGCTTTGTACTATTTGATAACACTAAATTAATTTTTCTCACCCCTTCTATTAAGTCTGTAGGGCTTGATATTGTATTAATAATTCCTTTTGTTGGTTTAAGTTAATAAAAATATTTTTCTAGATCTAAGTATAGTGTGTGTGGCTTCACTATTTGCTATATATCTGCTTTATTTGTTTGATTTTGCGCTCTAGGGATGCTCATTTTAATTTTGATAGTATAAAAAAAAACAATAAGTGAATAACAAAGATATTATTATATTTTAATAAAAACTTTATTTAATAGAAATAAAAACTTTACATGAACAAAATACATAATTAAAGATAGGAAAACAATTTATTGGTGCATATAACTATTGTGGTCAAGCAACATTTGTTTCAGAGTTTTATGTCAAAGTTTGCAGTGTTTAGCTCAACGTTAAGATCATCAAAATTATCCATATGGTTCACTTCCTTCTCTTTTCTTTTAAGAGAGGCTTAGTATAGTTCATATAAATATGGAACTGTGCGACAAGCCTTTGACCAGTGGTTTGTGCTACCACATCTAAAACAGGAAGTATCATTGTTTTTGGACCTACCAGCTTCATTCCCTTTGTGTTGGTTGGAATTGTTATTTTGTAGAGTGTGGTAATTGGTTGTTCTTTTATTTCAACCATGACCATCCATAGCCACAACCACGTCCACGACTATAAAAGTCGATAATTATTACTACCCTTGAAAGAATGGTTGCGACCATTAGGATAACTTTTATCAAAAGAACCATGACCACGGTCTCTTTCCTACTTTCTTCTAGAGTTTTTTAGTATCATTTTTAGTAACAACATTTGCTTCTAGAATTGCTAATGATCCTGTGAGACGAACTTGATGATTTTTCCTCAAAAGCTCATTATTTGTTTTTACTACAAGGAGAAACGAATTTAAATCAGAATATCTTTTAAATCTTTTGCAATCTATATTGTTGTTGCAAGTTTATATTTGATGCATAAAATGTGAAGAAAGTTTTCTCCAACCTATCTTCCTCGGTAACATTTTTTCCGCAGAATCTAAGGGTCGAGCATATTCTAAACAAAGCAGAGGTATACTCATTTATCTTCCTAAAACTTCCCTTTCATGATAAAAACCTGCTTTTTGAAATTTTCCATAAAACGTATAGATCTTTACAATTCGAATACTCAAATTGTAACATCTCATCAATACGTTTATGGAGGAAGACATCGGCTTTTGCCTTGTCTTGTTCTTGACAATGATTTCCCTCACTTATCATTTCCAAAACACCCACTGATTTGAGGTGTCGTTTTACATTCGCTGTCCATGGCATATAATTATCTCCGGTGATACTAAAAGCCGGAAATTCAAGTTTTGCAATATTCGACATTTTTGTTTGCTAAACAATAATTAAGTTAGATAATTATTAGAATCAATATATTTTAATAAACATTGCGATATAATAAAGCGGTAGAGTTGTAAACCAATACAAAAGCAAAAAAAGTTTAAATTCTTCAGGTGGAAGTTCAGCAATTGGGATAAAAATTAAAATGAGCATTATGGTTGACAACATTAAAACCAATGGGATCATCTTTGGAAAATTACCTTGGATAAACTTGAGAAAAAAAGTAAGCTATTTATTGTAAACGTAAATAGATTGATAGTAGTCATTTATAGTTTACATTATAACCGTTTGCAATGGTTATGTCATTTACAACGGCTATATAACCATTTATAATGGCTATATAACCATTGTATGTGTGTATAACTATATATTGGGAGTAGTTTTAAATAAAACGGATAAATTTAAGACAATGTTATAAAACATGAATTTAGTTTATAAAAACAAGAAAGAATAAGAAGGAAAAGTTAGGATAATAATAAGATGTTAGTACGGATGAATGTTAATAAATACAATTAAAATGTTAGTTGTATAAAAGTTAGTTGACATAAAAGAAAATGTTAGTCGTATAATTGAAGATTAAGTAAAAGTTAGATGCATAAGTACATGTTAGTTGCATAAGTAAATGTTAGTTGCATAACTAAAAGTTAAATGCATAAATAATAGATTAGATGCATAAGTAAAAGTTAGTTGATATAAAAAAAAAAGTTAGTTGCATAATCAAAAGCTAGATACATAAATAGAAGTTAGTTTGTTAGTAATCTCATGGTTATCAAGATGTCCATAATAAGATCTCATTTATGCTTACTTTATTTATTTTAGTTTATCTTCTCAATATAATATATTATAGATTATTACGTAATGAAGCCATTACCTTGATTAATGGATAACTTTGTGCTTTATTGATCTTTTTTTATTAGAGTTTAAGAGCTCTTATGCTGATAAAGTGTTATAATATCACAATATTTAACACAAGATTAGTGTTATAGCTTAATAACTTTAAAGAGAATTGCAAGAACAAGAATAAGAAAAATGTATAACTTATGAAAGTGTATACAAAAGGTACATTTTCTCGTGTACATTGAATAGTATTTATACTATAAAGATCAATTACTTTGATAGACAAATAAAACTATTTGGTAGATAAGTAATATAGTAAACTTATCTACAAGTTTAACAAATAGTTCATCAATTTGCTATGATAATAATTCACAATAATATTATTATTCTTTTTCGAATGTGTGGATGCTGAAAAAATGGACGAAAGGTAATGGTTATATTTGTACTTGAAAAGTCATAGATAACTTTTGTGATGCCCGGTGGAAGGGGCCGGAGACAACCATTTCACAAAAGCATGAATTGTGGTTCTGTTATAAGATATATGTTCGGTGGGTGTGCTTCTTATATTCAATTGAATGTGTAAAGCTATCTTTTGTGGGTCAGAGAACGGCTTGAACGTATAGCAACAAGTTCTATCACATATGTCCAGATTAGACATGTCTGCCACTTGTCTAGAATCACTATATCATCTTATGCATGTGTGGTTGAGATGCTTTAAGACCATGTGATCGATCGGACATAAGTCCCTTTTTGTTGAACTTGGATCCGAAGGAAGGGATATGGTTCGTTTGTAATTAGAATTTTTTTAAGGCGAACGTGAGCATGCGTATGATGTAAGAAGGTGGTATTGGTAAAAAAAATGATGTAGCGTTACTTTTATATTCAAATAAATAGATAGAATATTTTACATTTTATGCATTAATTCCGCTTCAAGTATAGCATTATATTAATAAGAACAATTATCGCATAACATATAAGACTGTTAATCATAACTAAGATTGTTTTTAACTAGAGTAAATTACATGAATGTTTTATGTGGCATGTGTTTTGCCGTTTAGGTAATTTTATCTCTAGAAATCAAGAAGTTAGATCACATTTTACTCTGTGCTTACTTCACATGTTATCATATATCTTTAAGAGCTTAAGAGATGGACAATGTTTTAGCTCAAAAGTTGTTATAATGATACCTAGCTAGTTAAAATATATGACATTCAAAAGATCAAATTCAATAACCAGTCTAGAACATGTTACATGCATTAGCTATAAAGTAAACTTATCATATGTTAGCGTAGTAACAGTAAGAACTAAGATTATCCTACTGGTCAAGAGAAGAGTACAATAAACCACAATAAAACTCTTGTTACAATTTGATCGTTGATTATAATTGTTTTCTCCTATCATTAGCTTCTCTTAACTACCAAAAAAAAAAACTAACAGAAAGTAATGTTAACTAGAGAAAAATGAATATAATGAAGCAATGGCCTGTGAGGTTGTATTTGCTTGGTTCAATGCTGTATTTGGGTTATAAGTTCTAAGGTCGACCGAATTCATCCTAGTGATCCATCCTTTCATGATGGGAGATTGGTACTTCCTACTTGGTATATCCAATGGTGGAACCAGCTACTAAAATGTTTAAAGACCGTAGTGAAGAATTTTTGGGGTTTGTATGTAGCTATAGGGTCTGTCGACCTCTTGCGACGACATTGGTGTTCATGTTGAAGTCGTGACTACATAGTCATGCCTACATGTGTCTTGTGTCATCAGGGTAGAAGTTGCCGCCATCAATTATCGTAGCTATAGATAATCAAATAAATAAAAGTTTAATTAACTTATTTATTTCTGAAAAAGCCGTAAATCAAGTTAATTTTCCAGCTTATAGCGACGATATATCGTCGCATAGCTTAGTGAAAAATACTTTTAAATAATTTTAGTTTTACGTTGTCGTTAGAGGTTTACAAAAAAAAGTTTAATAAAATAAATTTCGACCATAGTGACAAATTCTTGTCGCTAAAGGGTTTTCAATTTTTGTTTTCTGTAACTTTCAAGGTTTTTTAATACCTAAATATCATAAATCAGACCTTTAATATGAAATAGATATGAAATCACAATCGTCACAATAAAATCTAACAAAATGTTAAAAGTGTCATACATATTAAATAGTTTAAAAAGTCTTTTAAAACTATTCTATATATCATCACATAAATAAACCAGTAATGGATAAACATTTTCTTATATTTTTTAAATTATTTTATATTTATTAGTAAGAAAGGAAAAAAGAAAAATGTATCTATCCTATGATTACGAAATGTTGTCACTATAACTTATATATTTTATCGGTAACAAAAGAAAAGGTACAAAACTGTTCTCACCATAGGATAAACAATTTTTTGTACTTCTTCTTTATATATTATCAGTAAAAAAAAGAAAAGATATTCTTTTATTCTATAGCTAAAGGTTCCAAAAGTGACTACAAGTGTTGTCATTATAAGTGTCGCCGACATGGTGACACTTGCTTTTAGTGTACAAAGTCTTAGTTAGATGGTCATCGTAAAGTGTTTTTCTATCGGTTACATCTAAGGATACAATTCGTGTTTTTATTATAAAAACTCAGTTTTCATATGTAAAAAAGTAGTCAAGTTTTAGAGATTGGATCATCAATTCATCGACCCTCTTGATCCTTCATTGGTTTTGTTACAAGGTATCCCCCCCCCCCCCCCAACTCAAATGAAATAGCTGGATGTTAGACTATGTGTTGTGGAGGGGCTTTACAGGAGCTTTATCCACGTGTGTTGTAGGGTTATACTGTAATATTACGACATGTGGCGTTGATTGTATGGTGACTGGGGACTAGATAAAGTCCCTGATCACCCTATTGTGAATCAGATGATCAGGAGCTCTCACTAACGCCTCGCGACCTCCCTCACGCCCTCGCGATCGCGCCCCTTATCGCGCACGTTGGTTGCGGTGTGCGCGACCAGGGTGGTCGGCCATATGTAGTTGTCAATTAATAATAGGGTGTTGCTATTTACATCTTATCTACAAGAACCTACTCTATAAACATTAAAACCAATCTAATCATTCATTAATTCTTACTCAAACATTAAAAACCTTTAATCATTTATTAAAGATCCTAATATAGGAACACCCAAGTGGATAATTCGACACCCCCCTATACGCCTCGTATGGGTCCATACGCTGCATATAGGTATCCACAATTAATGCCTGACATTCCATGTTGCATCAGTCGTTGTCGTGGTGTTTATACGCATCGTATAGCTCCATAGGCCGCGTATAGCCTTTTCAAACGACAAAACTGAACTAAGTCTAATCAATCATTCAGCACGGCTATACGCATCGTATGGACCCATAAGCCGCGTATTGCCCTGTGGCGTATAGGTTAAGGTGTAGGTCCACCAACACCTATACGATCGTATAAGGGTGTACTCGTCAAATAAGTCATATTTTCACGAGTTGTATTGCCTTGTGCTTGTCGGCTAGAAAGGTTAAGGGTGTAGGTCCACCAACACCTATACGATGCGTATAGGTTAAGGGTGTAGGTCACTCGTCAAATGCAACGTGTGGTTGTCATATTTTCACGAGTTGTGGCTTGCCTTGTGCTTGTCGGCTAGAAAAATATAAATATTCTGGTAATTAATTCTTTACTTACTTCTCATATCCGGTAACGAATTATATATTAATTAATAATTTATAATGCAGGCACTAAAATTCTACTAGATGCAATTGACGTATTTTGAATGAAACTTCATAAACTTAAACCGTCATTTATAGTGGATGAAGAAGTTGATGTTAAAGAAGAGATGGAACACGTGAAACAACAAATAATGACACAACCTACCACTGTAAAATTTAGTTTGGTGGAAAAAATAAAGGAATTGTGTATCTATGGAAAACTAACAAGAATGCGCCTGTTGTTCAAACAGATATTCGCGGTCATCCAACGTTGAAAGTTCAATAGCAAAAGCATGACACTCAACAAAGTACGTGTGACATGCCAAGACATAGCTCAATTATTGTGCCTCATGTTACCGGAAGAACAAGTTCAGTGGTTAAGCCTTAGAAGCCCGCCATACAACGTCGTCGTTCAACGTCTTCTAAAGTGAAAGGAACATCTAATAGTATCAGAGTATCACAAAATACTAATGGGTTTTCATTGATTGTTGGAGATCAACAGTTAAACAATATAAAGAGGTAAAAATTGTATACAAGATGTTCGACCCGATGGAAATTGTTGTTTTCGATCTATAGCTTTAGGTTTAGGGTTTAACGAAAATAAGTGGACTTATGTGCGGCAACAACTTTTAGAAGAATTGGACAAACACGAATTGGAATACAGAGAAGTTTTTGATACTTTGTACCCCGGACAGTATAACGACTTATGTCACACCATAAATTGAAACATGTGTAACATGCACCGAAGAACATTAGAAGATAATGTCGTATACGGGGAATAGTGGTTGCTCAAAATTTGGTGTCGTTCTTTATTTATTAAGCAATAACGGTTGTCAAACATTTTTCCCTTTATGAGCTGATGCAAGAAGTATGATGGCTCATCATGTCGTGTCGATTGTTCATGTAAACAATAACCATTTCGTCCACATTAAGTTAGAAGAAGATTATCCGATGCCTACATTAAGTAATCTTTGGCTTCTTAACCAAAACGTATAGGCTTCGTATCTCGGAATATAACGCAATAATAGATAATAACCGAAAAACCCCAGCTTATATGAATTTGTTTTAATTAAAAACATGTAATATTCGAATATATTTTATACGTTTGTTTTGTATTTTATTATTGTCTTCGTATCTCGCGATTTAATAGTTGATTTTTAACAATAACCATTTCGTCCACGTTTGATTTTTAAAATAGTTTAACAATACAAATACAAATTTTTCAAAAAATTTAATTCAAATAATTCAAATTCAAACATATAAATTCAAATTTTTTAGAAATTCAAACAATTAAAAACGATTTTTTTTTAAATTAAAAGCTATACACCGCGTATGGTCCATACACAGCGTATAGCTCTTCAACCGCAGTATATTTTGTCTTTTTCTCATTTTCACACAACTACACACTTTTACAAACCCAAAAACTCTCTCGTATAGCTCGATACTACTCGTATTGTTAGTCGGTTTTCTTCATCCAGGTATGTATTATTGTTCCTACATTGTTATCGTTAACTAGTTTAAGCGTTAAAAAGCGTTTTGTGTGTTTTAGGCGTTGATTTAAAAACTGCTACTAAGAACTATACGCCACTATAGACCCGCGTATTGGTCTATACGCAGCGTTTAGTTCTAAAATCGATGAGCTATACGCGTTGTATAACTTTAAGCAAAGAAGATGAAAAGACTAGAGGGTCATACGTGGGTCATGCTATACGCAGCTTATACGCGAGACCACTATACGCTGCATATAGTGGGGTGGGTGACTAGGGTGCCCTATATGCAGCTTATACGCGAGGCCACCATACGCTGCGTATAGTGGGGGTGGGTAACTAGGGTGCCCTATACGCAGCTTATACACGAGACCAATATACGCTGCGTATAAGACTATACGCTGCGTGTAGTGGAGGGGGGGGGGGTCTTCGTTTTGTATCATACGCTTTTGTTTTATAACTGTTATATTTATATTCGTTTTGTTATGCAGATATGTCTTCCTATACAGATATTGAGGTTGACGTTGTTGACGTTATTGCCGATCATCCTTGGCTACAGTTTGAGCTTGGTACCATGGAGCAATCTAAGTGCTCGAAATTCGTATGGATGAAGATCGGCCGTCAAAAAGCCATCGATTAGGAGGTGATGGCTGAGCTCGGAGAGCGCTATAGACTTGCTGGTATTATCAGAGATGATACGTCGTGGAGTCGTTTGTTTGAGACCGCGTTCTTGCCTTCTTACCGAGAGCTGACGGTGGAGTTTTTATCCACCTTTACTTATATTCGTCCTAATGAGATGGAGGAGGACGATGAGAGTTCCGAGATTTCATTTAGGTTATGTGGACATCCACAACAGATGTCCACAGAGCAGTTTGGTGTTATCTCGGGACTATCCTAATGAGATGAAGGTGATGGCTGAGCTCAGATGTCCACGTGTTGCTGGTATTGATCCTCCAGAGTTGCCACCGCCTCAACATTACCCAGACTCGTCGTAGTTTTTATATTATTATTAGAATTATAACTTTTATTTTGTTACGTATTTAAAACTTTATTATTTATATTATCATTTTATATTAATATTTGTATTGTTATCTTGATTGTTCAGTTAAATTATAAATGTTTGTATTATATGTTTCATCTGTTAGTTAAATTAAAAAAACTAAGTAAAAATATTAAAAAAAGACGTAAAAATAAAATAAAACTATTCGATGTAAATTATTTATATATTCGTCGGTTAAGCAAATTACAAAAAAATAATAACATAACATAAAACTAGTCGACGTAAATTTATTTGTTTATTTATAACAAAAATAGATGTAAAAATAACAAAAAAAATAATAAATGTCCTTAACCTATACGCCGCGCATGGGTATATACGCGGCGTATAGGTTTCACATGTGTATACACTGAGTTAAGGCTAAAACAAATGAAGCCATACGTGGCCGTATGAGTCCATATGCAGCGTATAACATACGCCGACATCGAAATGACACATCGTCTGACATATCGATGTCAGAGAATGTTTTTCCCTTATACGTGACGTATGGACCTATATAACACGTATATAATGATCTGGTGTTGATTTAAAAAGTTGGGGTGTACGAGTATCCCAACCCTTTTTTAAATGTCACCTAAGTGTTAAAAGCCCCAATAATCAAATTTTCAAATCATTACCCAACGACTATTTTATGTGATTGTTTTCCTTTCCTAGTAACACTTTAGTTTTTTTCTATTTGAGTTTGGTTTAAAAAAATATATGTGTTGCTAGTAAAAAAATTAATACGTGCTTATTGAAAAGTGATTTTACACAGGTATTGGTAATCGTTTACATGACTTAGATTTTAAATAAAATCAATACTGAAACGTATATAAAAATAAAAATAACACAATGACATATTAAAAAATGTATAGAAAGCTATATTTTAATAAGTTAAGTGAGAAAAACAAAATGCCTTAAAAACTATTTATGATATTATATTAAGAAGATTTAAATACAAAGTGTATTTTTGCTACAAAAGTGTGAGAAAACACAATAAGTAAAAAAAAAGTCACAAAAAAATTATATCTCACAATTTAAATCGAATTTAAAAAAAGTAATTTCAAGCTTTTGTTCCCCTAGCCGTCCTCACTAAGAAAAAAAATAAATAAAAAATAAAAAAATAAAAAATTAATATTTTTTATTGTGTCATTTATGAAAGATAAAATGACGTCATTGTGTCATTATGAAAGACACAATGACGTCATTGTGTCATAAAAGACGGATTTTTTTTTATTTTTTTTTCTGAAAGTGGACGACGAGAGGAACAGAGTCTCCGAAGTACTTTTTTGAAATTCGATTTAGATCGTGAGATATAAATTTTTTTTTGATTTTTTTAGACTCATTGTGTTTTCTCACACTTTGTAGCAAAAATACATTTTGTAATATAACCTCACCCTATAATAAATAAAAAAAACAAAGTGACTATCTCATGCTTTAATACTTTTACAATTTATTAGTCACGAGCCTATATAATACCTTAATTTTAAGGATTACAAGTTATAATTGTGCATAGTCTCAACAAGTACACATGATACAATAACTATAATAGAAAAAAATCTAAAAGATCTGTCATTTGAATGAAATTTAATCTAAGTATACTCATTACAAATAGTGTAATCTTGCTTTGTCATAATATAGTTATTTGCAGTTTTATTATTAATTGATAATGAAAGAATATTTCTACAAATATTATTATTAAGAGAAATAGAATGCAATTTCCAAGTCGTCTAAACATAATAAATTTCTTTAAATATTTAGGATGTTAAGTCATAACTTAATTGGACTTAAAGACAATAGTAAGTAAATATAATTAATGTAGTAGAGTAAAGTGTAATTAGAAATTAGGGTAGGGTGCCAATAAAAAAACCCCTAGTAATACACTAGACTACTAATATAAGGCCACGTATAAACCAAATGCCACATGAAATAATAAAGCAATCGACATTAATTTTTTAATCTTCGTTTATTGTGTACCCATGACATGTAAATATTTTTAAACGGCAAGGAGAAAACCTCCTGACTCAACTCTAAGCATTTTGTTATAGCAAGACTTGAACCTATGACCTCCCAATAATTACATGTCATGGGTATCTTATCTTAACCAGTTGGGCTAAAGATCATTGGTATGTAAATATTGGGAGATAATATGTTCAAGTCTCAATTTAAGCAAAAATGTTTAAAGTTGAGTCAGTGAGTTTTCTTAACAATGAGTTCTCTCATTAGGGAGTTGGGGGTGTGGTTTCTGTTGTAAAAAGAATATATAAGCCAGATTAAAATAACATATATACTCCGAAGCAGGTTACCGTTCAAAATTTTTTTTTCGCCAAGGCAATGTCATGCCTCCCTCAAGGACGAGAACATGCCTCCTATCTACAAAATAACCAACTGGACATGTACAAAACCGCTTTGTATTGACAAATTTCATGATTAGGGCAGTGATTAATTTGGTAAGGGTCAACTTGAAATTTTTTTAATTTTGTTTATTAAGCAAATCAGGAGTTTTCATTTTACCTTTTAAGTATCGTATTTAATTTCTTATTTGTCAGTTGAAAAATGGTTAAAATCTTCTATAAAAGCAACCAATTGTAACTTTGAAACATATTGAATAGTATCGATTTAATTTCCCTTGAAAAGTATTTTCTCTTTGTATCTTTTTCACTTCCACCTTGCGTGTTAAAGTTGTATTCTCGAGTTTACTTAATTAAAGAAAAGAAAAGAAAATTTCCTTTTCTTTTCCTTTCCTTTTTTTTTCTTTTTCTTCCTTTTTTTTCTTTTCATTTTCTTTCAACTTGAAAGATTTCATTTTAGTCTTTATTTTTCTTTTATTTTCTTTCTTTTCCCTTCTTAAATGAACTCGGGAACACAACTTTCTTACTTTCATTCTATTTCCTTCGTTAAAAAAACGCTGGAACATAATAATTTTTTTCTTTCCTTCCGATTCCTTTCTTTTCTCTCCTTAAATGAACTCGGGAACACAACGTTATTTATCAATGTAATAGGATGAATGTTAGCTTACTTAGTTTGTATTTTGTATTTTGTAGTTTTTGTGCCCAGCGAAACTATGAGCGAAACTGAGTTTTGCTCGTAGTCAGCTGATTTAGTTCACCCAGCGAAACTGTGTTTCGTTGCCGGGTGAAACTAGGTGATGGTCAAGACAGTTTCGGTCAGTATTGAATCTTTCCATTTTCACAATTATTGTTCAATTTGAGAAAGAACACAATCAAAGCAGCTGTGTCTTGATGTTAAGTCCCATGCTTGACGGATTGAAAGTTTGGAGACTGAGAACAAACGACTGAGTACGTAGTTAAGTGATGTAAAAGAAAGTACTCTACGAATTGAAGCTGGATAGTCTTCCCGAGCTAAAAAAGAAGGGGAGACTACTGATAAGCAGACAGAGGTACTTGATGTTGAACCCCTAGATTTCGTCAAAGCCACGTTTACCATGATATTGGATTCTTAGGGGATTCTCTAGCATTTGGTAGAATATGATAAAGTGACGGAATGCAATTTTGTCTCGTGAAAAGTGGTATTAGACCTTGTAGGTATTATGACAACACACTGCATTGGACTAAATCAAATTCTTCATCTTATGACGGAGTTCGTTGTATTGATGGTCTATGTGATGTATTTTTTTAGAACGATAAATTTATCATACTCTTACTTCTACACTACAGGATTGCATTTACTAATGATTGAACCTTGGACTCCTTCGTAATGACGTAATTAAAGACAAAACCTTTACCATTGGGCCATCGTCATTTATTTAAGGGTCTCTCTTAAGGTCAACAAACTTAACATTGTCTTGGAAGAACTACACGTCACACTATTAGAAACTATTAAATTTTCAATAACAAAAGTTTTTTATTGGAAACAACCATGTTTGAAATTTCCTTCCGACCCTTTTCCAACTATATGTTTTTAAAAAAAATTAAGGTTCAATTTTCTAACAAAATTCCCACAATTTTCTAACAAAACTATTTATTTTTTAGTTTTTAACCTTTTTAGATTTCCCTTCAATTTTCCGACTAACAAATTATTTTTACTTTTTAATTTTCAATAGCTATTCAACAACATATTAATTTTACTTTTTATAAATTGTTATTTTTTGAACATCACTACAAAAGTTTTGATTATCAAATATTTATTTTCTTATACAATGATCTTAACCCAAGTGGTTAATGTGATATACCCAATACATGTAAACATGAGAAGCTTTTAATTAGGTTTAATTCTCACTTTAGGAAAAAATGCTCAAGGTTGATCCAGAATGTTTTTCCAGCTATGGGTTTCGTTCTAAATAGGTTAGCTGAGAAACGAATAGATAGGGGCGATTAAAATAACATTTATCATCCAAAACAGAGTCGTATATTTGCCGTAAAAAAACTATTTTTTTTTCTTTTAGTTTTCCGACAACTTTAAACACATGCACTTGAATTTAATCCGTTCGGTTTATGGGTAATTGATTTCTTGAATACTATAAGACACTTTATTTTTCTTATGATTTCCAACAACTTTTGACAGCATATTTGTTTTAATTTTGAATATTGTTATTTTTCTTACAACTTCACTAGAAATTAACCTATATATGAAAAAAAAGGAGAGCCATGAACATGCTCAGCACCTGCGATGCATAGGGTACAACTAGGAGATGCACCCACCAACTCCACCCCTTATGAGTTCCTTCAAGACTGAAGATAGATGGGTGTGTGCTGGTTTTTTACAATGGTTCCAAGCGGTGCATGGTGATGGCTTTGCGGTGACCGGTGGTGCCGAATAGTCGTCAGCGACCTTCTCCCTTGGGGAAGAGGAGAATGGTCGACGCTTGTCATTTCACTTCTTTCAGTTTTCCGATAACTTTAACACATGCACCACAACACCGGAAATGAACCCGTTGGTCTATAGGATAGTTGATTTCTTGAATACTATAAATCTATATTTATAGACCACCTTCTATTTGGTTGAGTGGGGTTTTTTTCGATCTTATGCTTCAACAAATGGGGTTCCCAATATTGTGGAGATCTTGGGTTCAATCTATTCTCACATCTTCTGGGTCATCTGCCCTGATTAATGGAAATCTCTCGTGTGAATTTGAATGTCGTAGGGGTCTTAAGCAGGGTGAACCATGTCGCCTTTTCTGTTTGTAATTGCTATAGAAGCTTGGTCTTGCATCATGAAGACGACTGTCAATGTTGGGATGTTCGATGGTCTAAAAATGCCTAACAACGGCCCTTCTATATCTCAACTTCTATTTGCGGATGATGTAATACTGATTGGTGAATGGAGTGAGAAAAATGTAAAGAATATAGCATGACTTCTAAGAGGCTTTTTTATTATAATTTCGGGTCTTAACGTAACCTTAAAAAAAAAAGTTCTATGTTCAGGGTTAGGGTTACGGATGAAGATCTAAATGTGATGGCTTCGATCATGCATTGCAAGGTTGGCAAATTCCCATTCTCCTATCTTGGTGTATAATGTTGGAGCTAACATGAACCTAGTGAAAAATTGGGCCCCGGTAGTAGAAATATTTAAAAAAAGGTTGTCTAATTGGAAAGCAAAGAATATTTCGATAGGTGGACTTGTCGTGCTTGTAAAATCAGTATTAGAATCCTTACCGATTTATTTCTTTCTTTATACCATGCCTCATTGCATGTCATTGATACATTAGAGCAACTAATAAGAAACTTTTTATGGGGAGGAAGAGATGGAATGAAACAAAAGATTCGTTGGGTTGCATGGGAAACGATTACTCTACCTAAAGATAAAGGACGGTTCGGCATATATCATCTCTCAAATATGCAAGTATGGCAATGATTTTCAAATGGTGGTGGAGATTCCGGAATGAAAAACATTGCCTTTGGTGGCATGTCATTTGGTCAATTCATCACTCATTAAGATCTTGACCCCCAATTCTGGTTCGTTTAACTTCTTCAGGAGCTTGGAAGAATATTTTTAAAATAGACAAAGACTTTAAAAATCTTGATATTAGTCTAAATCATCTACTAAATGGTGTTCTGGATAGGGGCGATCAAATCTGATTTTGGATTGATAAATGGATCGCCAAAACTCCTCTTATAGAAATTTACCTTCTTTATTTATGTTGGAACAACAAAAATCAGTTTTGGTATGTAACTGTTATAAATGGAAAAAAATAATAAGTTGAAATGGTTATGGAGGTGGAAGAGAGACATATTATCATCTCAAGAAAAAGAAGATCCGTCACAAGAAAATGTCACGGCTGCTTGAGGTTAATCCAAATGAATTCATCGATACTTGGAGATGGTGTGATTTGGTGGAGAAACGTTTTTCTGCCAGCTATATCAAACCTTGGATACAAAATAAGTTCATTGGCAATAATGGATTCATGTTCTAGTAGAATGGGTGGGCACCCAAAAAGGTAAACATTTTCAATTGTCAAGTTGCGTTGAATCGCATTCCCACTTATAACTCGTTGCTTCGAAGAAACATTCCTTTTCAGTCTTCACTATGTAATTTTGTGCTTCAATGGACAAATTTGTGATCACCTCTTCATAGCTTGCGAATTCGTAGCTCAAATTTGGTTAGTGGTAAGTTCGTGGTACAACATACAACAGATGTTTGTTTTCTCCTTTAAAGATCTCATGGACATACCTTATCTTTTTAAAGGGGATAAAGATTTCAACAGGGCGGTTCATGTGATATTCATGACAACAACTTGGAGTTTATGGACGCATAGAAATGAGATCCTTTTTGAAGACATCCAACCATCGGTGTATAAGGTTATATGCAGCATAAAGGTGATGCTGGCATTATGGCTCAAGACAAGAAGACATAAAGGAACTATCAGTCACCATCACTACTCTATGGGGACATCTCTTTTGTATTATTGTTTTTTTATGTTTTTCTGTTTATTTTTATTTGTACTTATGGGGTTTTCAGCTTTTTATTAGTCCCTTTTATATTATCTAATATATTGCTATTTACCATTAAAAAATAAATAAATAAATCTATATTTATAATTTTATATCTCCATACAATAAAGAAATAAATAGAAGGATATGTATTATCATTCAAACACATCAAAAAAATTATTTTTTTATCTTTGTCTCTAATAAATACCAAAATCGTAAAAACAAACAATATGTCACTAGCAGAGTAATACTAATAACTATTTGAGGCGGTTGGCTTTGAGCTGGGGCGGTTCAGAAATGAAAACGCGAAAAAACAACTTCAAAAAACTTTGCAAACTCAAATCGTATTAAAAAATAATAAATCCCATCAAAAAATAATTAGTTGGGACGGTTTGTTTAAATCGCATAAAAAATAGTTATTTGAGGCGATTTCAGAAACCACTTAAGAAAATAAGTTATTTGGGGTAGGTTCAGTGTTATTTAGTGCGGTTTCTTTAGATTTTTCTTAATATAATATGCTGACAACGGTTGTATTTTAGATCTAACCATCGTCTTCTCCCCAAGAACCTCTCTACCACTCACCTCTCTCCAACTCACCTCATTTACTCGTTAACTCACTGCTTCAAATCTTACAATATCTATTGAGGTATATTTTTTTTAATAGCTAATTAGATCACAAGTAGACCATTGATTCACCCGATCATCTCCATTACTCGAGTATGTAACTCGATACCACCCTCAGGAAAAACTCACCAAGGTGAGAGAAAACCCTTTGTCCCAACTCTCATCCCGAAACCTTTTCTTTGTCACAAGTGAGACTCGAACCCAAAATTTTTCTGTATTTTATTGATGTCTTAGGGTATCCCATCTATACATTTATTTAATATTTTTACATTTTTGTTATTTAATCAATATACTAACTTTAATTATGTTTGTTCTTTTGTAGTGTAAGAATTTTTGATATATTATATTCATCTACTATTTTCATCTCATCTTTAACCACAATTCAAACGTCAAGGTTTGTATCATTTTAATTTATCTTCTAAAATGAATTTAAAAGTTATTTAGTGTATAAATATTATTAATTATAAACCAACTATCTTAGTTAAATGATTTAACCTTTTTTGTATTTCAACACTTAATATATACATATATTTATGAAATAGTAAATGGTCGGTCGACCCGTTCACTTGACATTGTCCCTTACTATATGTCCGAAATAAAAGCGACTAAACAATTTAAATTATATGTATGTAAAAGATCAATTAAACATATGCATAAAATTAGGGGCGACATGTGCCATTTTTCTAGATCATCTCATATTATTTTTTCCAATAAAAGAGTATTATAGTTATTTAAGCACTCATGTCAACTTTTTTTTTGTTATCTTTAAAAGTCAATATAATTAATTACCACATCTATCTCTCTCTCTCTCTCTCTCTCTCTCTCTCTTTCCATCTCTCTCTCTCACACATCTAGATATTCTAAAATCAGTATTATCATATTTTTAAAATAAATTAAAATCTACATCTCTCTATTAAAAATAATTTAAATATTTTTTTTGTATAAAGATTAATTATTTTAAACAATAGGTCTTAAAGTATTTATGATCATCTATATAGAAGTAGAATTGAACATTTTAACCTAGTAATGGTACCAAACTGATACAGACCAAAGACCATCGGTATCGGTACTGATATTCATTATTCATGTTTTTGGTTTTAGTTTCGGCACCCTTTAATTTTGTTTCTTTTCAATATTTCACTGATAACAAACCGGTACCAAAACCACACAATCGACACAGTATTTAATTTATACATACCCTCGTTTTATGTGAAACATGTATCAAAAAAGTAACAAAGAAATTGAACTCAACAATTTGTTATTATCTTAGAAAATGATTACAAAAGGAAAGATTATTGTGAATACAATGCATATGTTGATCTCTATTTCTCTCACTAGTCATGTCTTATAATAACTAACCGTTATTAACAACCAAACAAACTATTAAAATTATACAAAATGAATTTCTATACGTCTTTGAAAATGCCGTCTAGGATTGTCAAAGTGAAAAGGCACGGGTCCGGATGGATTCAACTTTAAGTTTATTAAACGTTGCTGGAGTTTTTTTCAAGCTGATTTTTTAAAAGTCTTTGAAGAATTTCATCAAAATGAGATTATTAATCATGGATGCTCATCTTCTTTTTTGGTTTTAATTCCCAAGATTGAAGACCCTGTACAACCTGGTGATTTCAGGCCCATCAGCCTTATTGGTTGTATAAACAAAGTCATTTCTAAGGCCCTTGTTAATCATTTAAAACCAATCTTACCAAGTCTTATCTTCGAAGAACAATCTACCTATTTATCAAAAAGAAGCATATTAGATGGTCTACTTATTTTTAATGAACTCATTTCTTGGTTGAAGAAATCAAAAAAATCAGGGATGATTTATAAGGTTGATATTGAAAAAGCTTTTGATTCTTTAAATTGGGATTTTCTTATTTCCGTCTTGGAGCAAATGAACTTTCATGCAAAATTGAGATCGTGGATTAGGGCTTGTTTATCCTCAGCAAGGACCTCTATCCTCATAAATGGATCACCCACCCAAGAATTTTTTGTTAGCGTGGATTAAGACAAGGCGATCCTTTGTCTCCCTTCTTGTTCATAGTTGCCATGGAAGCTTTATCCTATTTCATAAAAGAAGCAATCACAGCTGGCTTATTCCATGGCATCTCGTGTTCCCCTTCTGGTCCAAACCTTTCTCACTTTCTGTTTGCAGACGATGTAGTATTTATTGGTGAATGGACAAACACTAGTGCTCGAAACCTAAATAGGTTGTTAAGATGCTTTTATTTGATTTCTGGGCTACGTGTAAACCATGACAAGAGCAAATTATATGGTGTTTGTGTAGATGATAATCAGCTGAGTGAAATGGCAGACATTCTACATTGTATGTCCGGTTCTTTTCCTTTCAAGTATTTGGGGTTACAAGTTGGAGCCAATATGAATCTAACCAAACATTGGAGACCTGTAGTTAAAACATTCAGAAAGAGATTATCTATTTGGAAATCGAAAAATTTATCGTATGGTGGTCGAATAACCTTAATCCGTTCGGTGCTCAACTCCCTCCCCACATATTATTTTTCTTTATATAAAGCCCCCTCAAAAATCATCAATGATCTAGAGTGCTTGCGAAGACAATTCTTATGGGGTGGGTCGTCAGAGCGGAAAAAAATCAATTGGGTTTTTTGGGAGAAAGTAACTACTCCTATTAAATTTGGTGGGTTGGGTATTGGATCTCTTCAAGAAGCTAATATGGCAATGCTAGCTAAATGGTGGTGGCGATTTAAAACGGACGAGAACGGTCTATGGAGGAAGGTTATATAGTGCTTTCATCATAATTCCAGATCTTGGTCTTTCATCCGGCTAGAATCTCACAATCGGGGCTTTGGGAACAAATATTTAAAATCACCCAGGTACTTGAAAATTATGGTTTGGATTTGCCCAGCCTTATTAGGCCTCATTTTGGTCCATTGGATGGGCGGGTTAGTTTTGCATGGTTATGGGATTTGCACCCTTCAGGTATCTTCTCGATTAAAAGCTTGAGGAAAGCTATTCAATCTGCCACGTTCGAGGACCTTGGCATATCTTTCTAGTGGAACAATTGGGTCCCTATTAAAGTTAACTTTCTTTGTTGGAGGTTATGCTTGAATAGGTTGCCAATTTGCTATCTTTGATGCATCGGCAAGTCAATATTGATAACCCATCATGCGTGTTTGTAACGAGCAAGTGGAGTCTTTAAGTCATCTATTCGTGAAACGCCCTTTTACTCAGTTAGTTTGGGATGTTATTTCTTCATGGTGCAAGCTATCTTCTTTCTACTTGTTTGATGAGAAAGACTTATTACATTTTCATACTTTAGCTCGTGGGTTGCATACTTGGAAGAAGATAATATATTCAGTAATTCAGACTGCCATTTGGTGTCTATGGAGAAGCAGGAATGAATCAATCTTTGAGCAAAAATCTACGAGTATCGCTAAGTTAGTGGAAGAAATATAGGTTATCTCTGGCTTAAGAACAGGTCTAAAAATTAATCATTAACATGGGATCAATATCGGAATTTTGATGTCTCTAGTTTGGTGATTTAAAATAAAATATCATGGCGTTTGTAATAATCTAGTCTAACTCACTTTTAGTCTATGTTATAATAAAGTTATTTGTTGGCCTTTCAAAAAAAAAAAGAATTTCTATACGTCAAAAACAACCTCACACCTCCAACATTCATGGAATTACACCAACATTCTCCTCGTAATTCCAAGAATCACCTTGCAAACCTATCACACCAAGGATTATCCATATTTCATTAAATTCTATCCTCAAAAGAGCCTATGTAAGAATATCTGTAACACCCGGAAATTTATTAAAAGGAAAAGAAAAGAAAAGTATAAAGAAAGAAAGGTTAAATAACCCAAGTTGAGGGACTAAAGTTGTGCAAGATGTAAACTTTATTATAATTGTGTTTAAAAGAAAGCATGGCCGCCCACTACACCTTTCCAACCATCATTTTCTCGGTTTGTGAAGAAGAAAGAAGAAAAGCTTTTGTTCTAGAGAGAGAGAAGAAGAAGAATCTGCAAAAGGTTAGTTTTCTTGGGTAATTGTTTAGTTTTAGCTGGATTTTCGAGTTCTGGACCGAGCTTTTTGGTGTATAGCGCTCGTTTTCGTGGATTTTAGGTGTGAATTGCAGGTGGGTCTCGGGTTTGAAGTTCCCTACTTGAAGGCTGTTCAAGGTGAGTTTCTAGATCCCCTCTTTTTACTGGTTTTCTAATTGTTTGGGGCTATTATGCATACCGAGCAGAAGTTTTAAAGCAAACCGTGAGTTTTTCAGCATGTTGTTCGATGGTGCTCTGATGTTGTATGTTTTTAGAGGTTGTTATTATGTTATGTTTGATGTTTAGCATGTTCTAGTGGTTGTAGCATGGTAGATTTATGTTAGGATGGGTTAGAATAATGTTCGGGTGTTGTTTGTAGCATACGTTATATTTTCAGATTATTCCCATGAACCCAGATTGTTCTCATGCGCCTAAGAGTTGCCCAGGCGCCCAAGTACCTCATGAACCCCAGCAGGGCCCATGCACCCCAGCAGTTCCCATGCGCCCAAGTACCCCAGGCGCCCACTGCTCATGCGCATAAGTATGCCACATGCGCACAAGCAGTATTCATGCGCCTGCATAGTGTTCAAGCGCTCGCATAGTGCTCATGCGCCTAGACTGTTCATCCGTATTTGGATGCTCATGCGCCTAGACTGTTCATCCGCATTTGGATGCTCATGCGCCTAAGATGTTCATCCGTATTTCTTGGTAGACTTAGGTATTTCTGGGTATTTTGAGAGGTAGGTGGTTGTGTAAGTTTTGTTATGATGTGATGGTTATGCCGGTTGTGTTATGCATGTTTGTGTGTTGTTGATGATGCTCGTGTTGTGTATGTTGTGGCTTTACCTATTATGTTTGAGTGCATAAGTAAAGTATTATGTAACAAAAGTGAAAGATGACGAGAATGGAGGTAATGAACGATGAGACCTTTGACACCCGCCCCGGTACTATGTCAGCTTTCGAGCATGAGTCGGGGGTTTGTTTACAGGCCCCGGCATAGTATCAGCTTTCGAGCATGAGTCAGGGGTGTGGCATGTGAGAGTGATGAGATCCTTGTTGCTCACCCGGTACTGTGTCAGCTTTCGAGCATGAGTCGGGGGTTTGTTTACAGGCCCCGGCACAGGATCAGCTTTCGAGCATGAGTTGGGGGTGTTGCATACGAGATGAGATCCTTGTAGCGTACCCCGCTACTGTGTTAGCTTTCGAGCATGAGTCGGGGGTTTGTTTACAGGCCCCGGCACAATATCAACTTTCGAGCATGAGTCGGGGGTATTGCATGAGACAGGATCTGGATGATGGTGAGAGACTTAATGATTGAATGATGTTGAACAATGATGAAGATAATAATAATTATTATCAATGTGTACGTATGATGTGTGATCACGAATAAATGTAAAATGTTTGTTTTAACAAAAGTAAAGTATTTTAATTATAAAACTAGAACTCACTCAGCGTCGCTGACTTTTTGTATGCATAATAGTTGGCAGGTTTTTATGTTGATGCTGAGGAGGTGCAGGCATGGATGCATAAGCTACTGGGAGCGTTTTGAGGCTGGCATTCACATTTTGATATGATGTTGTATTTTTAAATTTACATGAATGATGTAATGAAATGATATTTTTTAACTTATAAATGGGAAGTTTTTAAATTCCGCTGTGATAATGATATATCTTTTAAATGTTTTTGTGCGATGATTGAGCAACTGTGGGGTTTCAGGAAACGGGGCCTTACAAGTTGGTATCAAAGCCAAAGTTTAAGAGAATTGGGTAAATATTTTCAAAAACCTAAACTTAAACTGAGAATAGGACCAAAGAAAAGGGATGCCAGTCCTAGTAGCTACATGCCTGCAGGTAAAGGTTTTACGTAAACATTTTATTTATGTTAATAAAAAGGGGAATTATGTGCGTGTGCTATATGGTTTATGTGCTTTTGTGTAGATTTAGATACTGGTGTAATCAGGATAGGAAATGCTTAGGGGATGAATAGTAAAGTAAGTGGCTAATCATAACTGACCATTGTAATTAGGGACTTACTATACTTGACATAATCTGAGCTATTACCTTGAATGACCATATTGGTGTTTGAATCTTGTAGTGTTTAGTGATGGCTGGTGGTAGATCTTTTGAGGCTTCACGAGGTGGAGGTCGAGGTGGACGTGGTGTTAGACCTCGTGTCACGAGGAGCAGAGCTAAAACTGCTGAGACAGCTCCTGAAGAGCTCGAGCTTCGTCACCAGGGTGGTGAGGATGAAAGTGCTAATCCTAAGGCCTCAATCAGGGAGGAAGTAGCAGAGGAAGTTCATTTGGTTATGCAGACAATTCTTTCGACTGTAGTGACCGAGGTTATTAGAGCTGCGAAAGAGGATGAGAAGAAGGAAGCTGAGAGAACGAAGACTGCTAGACGAGGAGGCGAGGAAGGAGGTTTAAGGGGAAGGGAGCAACCAGAGGCTGATATGGTTGTCTCCAGCGACAATGAGGAGGAGGAGGAAGCTGTGCAGGAAACTATGAAGGGATGCAGCTATAGGGCATTCCAAAGGTGCAGGGCCCCTACGTTCGATGGGAACCGGAGTGCCGCGGCTGCTCACCGTTGGGTGAGGGAGATGGAGGCGATACTCGATATCAGCGAGTGTCGAGAGGATCAGAAGGTGAAGTTCGCTAGCTACTCATTTGTGGACTCGGCCTTGTGCTGGTGGGACAACATTGTCCAAGCCGAGGGTACCAGGGGAATCAGGAGGATGAGGTGGAATGAGCTAAAGAGGTTGGTCATTGAGGAGTTTTGCCCTCATAGGGAGCTTGACAAAGTTGAGAGAGAGTTCCTGCAGTTGGAGGCGGGAACGATGACGCACCAGCAGTACACCACAAAGTTCAACGAGATGGCAAGACTGGTGCCAGATCAGGTGACGCCTGTGACACGAAATATCAAGAGGTACATTCAAGGTTAGCCAGAAGATATCCGCAGACATCTGATCGACACTCGGCCAGGTACGTTTAGGTCGGTGGTCGATCTAGCAGGGAGACTGTATGACGAGCGAGAGGCGGTGGCGATAGTGGATGTGGAGAAGGAGCGGGGCAATGTTAGGAATGGGAATGGAAGGCGGGACAATGATGGTGGATTTGTGGCTGGAAGTAAGACAATGAGGATCGATGATCGGAAAATGATAACAGGGAGAGAGGAAGTATGCAAGAAGTGTGGTAGAGGCCACAAGGGGGAGTGGAAGTGGGGACTGAACATCTGCTTTCAGTGTAGGAAAGAGGGCCACAGGGTGAGGAACTGCCACATGGCTAAATGTTACAGTTGTGGTGAGACTGGACATATGAGCAGAGACTACAAGAAGTCGAGGGCAGAGAACTTCGGTGCAAGGAAGGGGCTAAGAAGGAGAGCAGAGGATGAAGGTTAGAGCATTCGCTATGACCGTGAGGAGGATAGAGTGGACTCCGACGTGACGTCAGGTACGTTTCTAGTAAATTAAATTGGTGCATCTGTACTTTGATTGTGGTGCTAGTAGTAGTTTCATTCCTGCTGCCTCCTGTGATAAGTTGCAAAATTGGAAGTAGGAAGGTCGATGAGCCCTTCGATGTAAAAATTGCTATTGGTAAGTTCACTAGGTTACCTGATGCCCTAGAGGATTGTACGATAGAATTGGGAGAGCACGTGTTTCCTGCTAGGGTGTTCAAGACAAACTTAGGTGGATAGGTGTACGCCTTCGGAGGAATTGCCTAGCATCCTATTAGACAAACACCGAGTGTTGTGGGAAGATGGTTTGATTAACCGCGCCCGACTAGAGTTCGGTGCCGACCTACAGCGATGGAGTAATGATGAAGGCCTCGCCATGGAAAGGGGATCATCCAATTCAAAGAGCAAGGAAAGCTAATACCGAGGTATATAGGACCATTCCGAATTGTTGGTCAGGCAGGAAAAGTGGCCTATCGATTGGAGTTACCCGATGAGTTAAGAGGAATTCAACTGACGTTCCCTGTATCTCGTCTGAGGAAGTACTCAATCAGTGAGGATATGATCGTGCCACTAGAGGATATCGAGATGGATGAACGACTCAACTACGTGGAGCAACCGGTGGCCATTACTGGTAGAAGGGAGAGAAGGGATAAGGAGAAGGATGGTTTCACTAGTGCGAGTACAGTGGAGCCCAAAAAGGGGTCTGAGCCTACATGTAAGATCAAGGAAGAGATGAGACAATATTATCCACAACTGTTCGAGGAGTGACAGGTTTCAGGGATGAAACCTATATAAGGGGGGTGGACTTGTAACACCTGGAAATTTATTAAAAGGAAAAGAAAAGAAAAGTATAAAGAAAGAAATGTTAAATAACCCAAGTTGAGGGACTAAAGTTGTCCAAGATGCAAAGTTTATTATAATTGTGTTTAAAAAAAAGCATGGCCGCCCACTACACCTTTCCAACCACCATTTTCTCTGTTTGTGAAGAAGAAAGAAGAAAAGCTCCAATTCTAGAGAGAGAAGAAGAAGAATCTGCAAAATATGAGTTTTCTTGGGTAATTGTTCGGTTTCAGCTGGATTTTCGAGTTCTGGACCGAGCTTTTTGATGTTTAGCGCTCGTTTTCGTGGATTTTAGGTGTGAATTGCAGGTGAGTCTCGGGTTTGAAGTGCCCTACTTGAAGGTTGTTCAAGGTGAGTTTCTAGATCCCCTCTTTTTACTGGTTTTTTAAGTGTTTGGGGCTATTATGCATACCGAGCAGAAGTTTTAAAGCAAACCGTGAGTTTTTCAGCATGTTGTTCGATGGTGCTCTGATGTTGTATGTTTTTAGAGGTTTTTATTGTGTTATGTTTGATGTTTAACATGTTCTAGTGGTTCTAGCATGGTAGATTTATGTTAGGATGGGTTAGAACAATGTTCGGGTGTTGTTTGTAGCATAGGTTATATTTTCAGATTATTCCCATGCGCCCAGATTGTTCTCATGCTCCTAAGAGTTTCCCAGGCGCCCAAGTACCTTATGCGCCCAAGCAGTTCCCATGCGCCCAGAATGTACCCATGCGCCTAAGTACCCCAGGCGCCCACTGCTCATGCGCTTAAGTATGGCACATGCGCACAAGCAGTATTCATGAGCCTACATAGTGTTCAAGCGCTCGCATAGTGCTCATGCGTCTAGACTGTTCATCCGTATTTGGATGCCCATGCGCCTAGACTATTCATCCGTATTTGGATGCTCATACGCCTAGACTGTTCATCCGCATTTGGATGCTCATGCGCCTAAGATGTTCATCCGCATTTCTTTGTAGACTTAGGTATTTCTGGGTATTTTGAGAGGTAGGTGGTTGTGCTAAGTTTTGTTATGATGTAATGGTTATGCCTATTGTGTTATGCATGTTTGTGTGTTGTTGATGATGCTCGTGTTGTGTATGTTGTCGCTTTACCTATTATGTATGAGTGCATAAGTAAAGTATTATGTAACGAAAGTGAAATATGATGAGAATGGAGGTAATGAACGATGAGACCTTTGACGCCCGCCCCGGTACTGTGTCAGCTTTCGAGCATGAGTTGGGGGTTTTTTTACAGGCCCCGGCACAGTATCAGCTTTCGAGCATGAGTCGGGGGTGTGGCGTGTGAGAGTGATGAGATCCTTGTTGCTCACCCCAGTACTGTGTCAGCTTTTGAGCATGAGTTGGGGGTTTGTTTACAGGCCCCGGCATAGTATCAGCTTTCGAGCATGAGTCGGGGGTGTTGCATACGAGATGAGATCCTTGTCGCATACCCCGGTACTGTGTCAGCTTTCGAGCATGAGTCGGCGGTTTGTTTACTGGCCCCGGCATAGTATCGCTTTCGAGCATGAGTCGGGGGTATTGCATGAGACAGGATCTGGATGATGGTGAGAGATGTAATGATTGAATGATGTTGAACGATGATGTAGATAATAATTATTATTATCAATGTGTACGTATGATATGTGATCACGAACAAATGTAAAATGTTTGTTTTAAAAAAAGTAAAGTATTTTAATTATATAACTAGAACTCATTCAGCTTCGCTGACTTTTTGTATGCATAATAGTTGGCAGGTTTTTGTGTTGATACTGAGGAGGTGCAGGCATGGATGCATAAGCTACTGGGAGCGTTTTGAGGCTGGCATTCACATTTTGATATGATGTTGTATTTTGAAATTTACATGAATGATGTAATGAAATGATATGTTTTAACTTATAAATGGGAAGTTTTTAAATTACTCTACGATAGTGATATATCTTTTAAATGTTTTTGTGCGATGATTGACCCACTGTGGGGTTTTCGGAAACGGGGCCTTACAATATCAACCTTTTTCATGTTTCAGGTCATAAAATCAACTTGAATTTGATTGTTTTTAATATAATTATGAACAAAATGGTATTGGATATTTATATGCTTTGATCTACCATGAAAAACTAATTTTTTTATCAAACCCATTGTAGATATATTGTTTACTTTTAACATAACATTTTTTGCTACTCACCTGTGATATCTTCAAGCAGTCAATGCAACCATTATGCATGACAGGCAAATAATGTGTTCGCTTGAACTCTGCTTCATAGTTGGACAAGGCCATAGCGGACTGCTTCTGAGAATTCCAAGAAACTAGGCTACTATTGAAGGAGAACACATTTCGAGACGTATTCTTTCCATCACCCTCTATTAAAGAGTAGTTACTATCATTGATCCCAATCATTTTTTCTCCTTTTCCATAACTATATTTGATCCTAAATGCATTGTTCCTTTTATGTACCTCATAATATTTTTTATAGCTTTCAAGTATTCTTCTTTTAGATTCTATATGAATCTGCTCATATAACAAACCGAATACATTATGTCTAGCCTTGTCTAATTCAAGTACTTTAATAAACCAATTATCTTCCTATATTTATTTGGGTCTACTATATTCCCTATCAACTAATTTTCCAAACTTTATACCAGGCTCCGTTGGGATCTTTACCTCATTCTTCTAAACCAGCTAACTACATAATTTTTTAAGCATACCATTCCTGTTTAATCCAAATACCTTCCGCTCTTTATGTTAATTCAATACCTATACAATAGCATAATTGACCCAAATCTGCCATTTCAAATTTTAACTTCATCTTTTGTTTAATCTTTTTTACTTCTATCAAACTGCTACTCACCACAATTAGATCATCCACATACACCTCTACCATAAGCAGAAAATCACCTCTTGTTCTCACATATATAACTGTTTCCTGACCTTTCACACCTTTTGAAATTTAATTCCTTTAAAAGTTCATCTAATCTTCTATTTTAGGCTCTTGTAGCTTGTTTAATACCATAGAGTGCCTTAGAAAACTTATAGACTTTATGTTCAACTCCTTTGATTTCATAAACTTGTGCTTGTAACACAAACACCTTCTCTTTCAGTTATCCATGATAAAAAGCTGCTTTCACATCCAAATTGTATTTTTTTCCATCTCATTTTGGTAGACAAAGTTAGTATCAAAGAAGTTGTTTAATTCTAGCAAAAAGTGCAAAAACATCATCAAAATCTACACTCTAATGTTGTACATACCCCTACGACTATTCTTGACTTATGCTTAGTTACTAATGTAGGCGAAAGCAAAACATAGCCAATTGAACCTATTGATTCTTAAAAAATATCAGGAACAATTATTCTAACTATCGTTAATTCACGAATAATACTGACAATCAGGATAATCACACACTAACACACTTTGTGATAGAGAGAAAATTGATTTTTCGTAAAACCTAGCGTTGATCATCTCTCAAAGATTACATGAGATAAAAAAGAGGCTAGAAGTCGTGTGGAACTCAAAACATAAGCGGGCCAAAAACTGGGCCACCAACAAAATCCAACAAAAACTAAAAATAAGAGAAAAATTAAAAAAAAACTCATAGAATAAGTCATTTTTGGGCCAAAATGATTACCCAAACTGCCTACGACTGTTTGTGGAAACATGATCCTCGATCCAACGGTCGTTTCGACTAGTCGTTGGCCCAAAACGGAGGCTTGTAGCCCAAGTTATGACCAGTTTAGTGAATCCCCCTTAGACAAGCGATCATGGGTCTCAAAAAACGAGATAGCTTGCTCATCTACACTTGGGCGTTCCCTTCTACTTCCCTTTTTAGCATATATACATATAGGCTTTATAATGATGGAAGCTCAAATATGGTCCATTTTTGGTTTCTTTCAATGGTATGAATTTCTTCACCCATAGTTACTTTCTAAACACTAAAGTTTGTTGCTTCTTGATAAGATTTTGGTTCTCCCACTTGAGCAAGTAATAGTTCAACACCTTTATTATCTTCATGTCTACTTGTTCCAACTCTTATTTGATTTAGATAAGATAGCAGTTCTTCCAAATTTCCTCAAAGCTAACTATTCTTGATTTTTTGTTGCATTTTGTGCTAATTTGTGAGTTTAAGTTTGACCACTAGCTCGACTAAAACTATCTTCATGGCTAGAATCATTTCCCCCATTTTTTTAGAGTCCATGGAACAATTTTTGTCACCCAGAGGCATTTCTAGTGTTCTACTTTTTTCAGCTAATTGCACTTTCTTATTTTGTACATAAAAATCAGTCCAAATTGGACAACCATTCTCTACTCTGGATTAATTATATCCAATCCCACTTTCTTTCTTCACCAAACTTCACATATCTACTCACTACCATTTTGCTACTATTAATATTAAACATTTGGTGTGCTTTAGGCTCTATCTCTACTCCTAAATACACCATAGGGTGACTTCGATCTACAAGCTTCTTTAGATGTGGATGTACTGCTTTCACATGTGCAACACATCCAAATATTGCATAAGGAGTAAAATCTTTTTGTGCTTTAGTAGGAATTCTATTGTGTATGTACAAAGAGTGTTTGATAGGGTCTATTTGTAAATTCCATGACATATCTATTGCTTTCAGTAATCTTCTAGTCATATTCAGCACACATAGACCTATTCCTCATTTTTGTTATGCATTTTGTAGAGAGGTGTAGGTAGAGGTTGATTAGTTGTCTTGCTCTTCATTCATTCTCTCATAACTTAGTAAATTCTGGTGAGGTGAACTCCCTTCCTCTATCTGACCTCATAGATTTGATTGAAAAACCATATTCTTTTTCTGCATTTTTCTTGAATGTTTTGAATGTTTCAAAGGCATGCTTATCCTTTGACTTTAACGTGTATAACCTCATCAATCTAGTGCAATCATCTACAATTAGCATGAAATATATATTTCTAGCTAATGTTGCAGGTGGTATAAGTCTATACAAATCAATATGTAGTAGTTCTAGGTGTGTTTTTGATCTATAAGATGTTTATGAAGGAATGTTGAACAACTAGGCATGCTACACAAATTTGTAATGGTCTTTTGATAATTGGTACTCCTCTGGGCCCTTTGTTGTCACTTGCTTTAAAGTATCAAAGTTCATATGGCCTAGTCTTCCATGCTAACTCCATGCTGGTTTTTCTGTATTGTTGACAAGATAGTTTGGATTTCTAATTCTTAGTGGTACCTTGTAGACTTTATTTCTAGAACTTTGAACCTTCATTAGTAATGTTTCATCATTTTCATACAGCCGCAGATGACCCCTTTTCATATTCACTTCTAAGCCAACCTTAATTGCTTGTCCCAACTGAGAATGTTATTCTTTAGTAAGGGAATATAATACACATTAAATAGTATCCTTTGCTCCCTATTCTTATTTTTTAGCACCATAGGACCTTTTCCATTGATTAAAACAGTGGACCCATCTCCAAATTTAATGTTACCACCTACATTCTTGTCAAGCACATAAAACGTTGATTGATCTCTAGTCATATGGTTTGAAGCTCCATTGTCAAGATACCATACATCTTGAATTGTGGTTTATACTTTATACTTTGAGGGGTCAAAGCCTTGACTAATTCAGAGATACCAGTTTCTTTTGGTTCCCTTCATGGATTGTCATGAGCAAAGCTGGCTTATCATCCACTGCTTGAATCAAGTTTGATTCGGCTTCTTTATTCTTTAAGCAAAACATTCTGATGCATAATGACCGTACTTTTCACATGTAAAAATTTTGATTCGGGGCTTATCCTTGTTCTGTCGATCTCTGGTACCTTTCATGTCATGGATAAAGATTCTTGATTTGCTCTTTTTTTATAACTAGAGCCATCTCGACTCTTATTTGATCAAGAAGATCAAAAACTCTTGTCTGATTTTTTGTTTCTTGGATCGAGTTCTTTTGTTTCGCTTGCCATTTGTAGTATGTGAAGTATAAAAGCCAAAAACAAGTGTTTCTTCCGAAAGATAGATATCTTTTGAAGCTAAACATATTTCTTCCAAAGGTTATGTTTGCTTCGGAAGAGTTCTGAAGCTTGATCTGATATCTTCCAATTCTTATCACAATCTTCCGAAGGTTATTTGTAATCGGAAGATTTGGTGAGTATTGGGAGTATCAGAGTTTGACTTCGGAAGTTTTTTCAGGGGTGCTTCCTGCTTTGGAAGTTTTAGTCTAGGGGTCCAAAGTGTAAATTCTCAATATTATGTTGAGTGTATTATTTGACCGTTGTAGTTAGTTAGACTTTTAGCGGTATAAATAAGGATCCTTGTAATCATAAAAAATCATACAATCACAGAAGTCAAAAACATTTGTAATCATTTTCAATAAAGTTCTTTCTTGTGTTTGTCTTCTTCATTCTTGCTGTTGTCGAATTGGGCGGTTCTTGTTCTCTATTGGTTTAACAATGGTATCAGAGCCTGGTTAGAGGCTTAATTGAGGATCAAGATTCAATCAAAGATCGTTCGGTGGTAACGATGGTGTCAACAAAATTTGAGATTGAGAAATTCGACTGGAAGAATGACTTTGGGTTATGGGGACTGAAGATGAAGGCATTGCTCGTTCATCAACGAGTGGTGGATGCCTTGGCGGGAGAATCCAAGTTGCCAAACACGATGTCTGATAAGGAGAAGAAGGAGATGCTTGAACAGGCATACAGTTCAATCATCTTGAACTTGGGTGATCGGGTGCTGAGAGAAGTCTTGAAGGAGACGACGGCGGCAGGGGTCTGGTCAAAATTGGAAAGTCTGTACATTGCGAACAGGCTGTATCTCAAGAAGCGGTTGTACACTTTCCAAATGGTGCCTGGGAAGTTAATTGAAGATCATACTGACAAATTCAACAAATTAGTGTTAGATCTTGAGAACATTGAAGTTGAATTGGATGATGAAGACCAAGCTATCATATTCTTGACCTCTCTTCCATCATCTTATGAGCACTTTATGGATACATTGATGTATGGTAGGGATACTCTTACCATGGAGGAAGTGCTCGCAGCTCTCAATTCAAAGGAATTAAAGAAGAGAACTGATTATAAAGAAGATGGTGGATAGGGCTTGGTGGTCAGGGGAAGATCTGAACAAAGAAGCTTCAAGCCAAGAAGTGTCTTAAAGTCAAGATCCAAGTACAAGAGGAGGTGTTTTATGTGTGGGTTAGAGAAGCACTTCAAGAAGGATTGTCCTGACTTAAAAAGAAAGAAGGGTGAATCAAGTGGGTCAACATCTCATTCTAGTCACAATACACAAGATGATGTATCTGATGGATATGAGAGTGCAGATGTGTTGGCTGTCACAAGCAGCGGTATAGAGGATGAGTGGGTGATGGATTCAGGTTGTTCATACCATATGACACCTGTGAAGGAGTTCTTCAAGAATTTGAAGCTTGAAGATCTTGGTTCTGTGAGGTTAAGGGATGATAGACCTTGCAAGATTGTGGGTCATGGTACAGTGACTCTAAAGATGAAGAATGGAATGGAAGTTGATATTCATGATATAAGGTATATCCCTATCTTAAAAGAAGTTTGTTGTCTTTAGGGTTGTTGGAGAGATCTGGGTACCATGTTAGTCTTAAGGATGGTAAGGCTAAGGTGATTAAGGGATCAATGGTAGTACTATCTGGTAATAGAAGGGATAATAATATCTATGTACTAAATACTGCTGGTGTAGTAGAATCCCATATGGCAACTGTCTCAAGTGATAGTAGTTCTAGGGCCATGTTGTGGCACCAGAGGCTTGGTCATGTTAGTCAGCAAGGGCTGGTGGAGTTACAGAAGCAACAGATGGTGACTGAGTTGAAGAATTGTGATTTTGGTTTTTATGAAACTTCTATTCTTGGGAAACACAAGAGGGTTAGATTCACTAGGGCTAGGCATATCATAAGTAGGGTATTAGACTATATTCACTCTGATTTATGGGGTTCTTCTAAGGTTGATTCTTTGGGGGGTGCTAGATATTTTATGACTTTGATAGATGATTTTTCAAGAAGGGTTTGGGTGATCATCTTAAAGAATAAGAGTGATGCTTTTGGTAAGTTCAAGGAATGGAAAGTCCTTGTGGAAACCCAAACTGAAAGGAAAGTCAAGAAGCTAAGAACTGATAATGGGTTGGAGTTTTGTAACCATGAGTTTAATCAGTTTTGTAAAACTCAAGGTATTGTAAGACCCAGAACTATGCCTGGTACTCCATAGCAGAATGGTTTGGCTGAAAGGATGAATAGAACTTTACTTGAAAAGGTAAGGTATATGTTGACTAGTTCTGGATTACCCAAGTATTTCTGGGCTGAAGCTGTGACTACTACAGCCTATCTAGTCAATAGGTCTCCATCAGCTGCATTAGACATGAAGACTCCTATGGAGGCATGGTCAGGTAGAAAATATGACTATGGTAATCTAAGAGTATTTGGGTCATTGGCTTATGCATATGTTAGCCAAGGAAAGCTAGAACCCAGTGCCTGCAAATATGTATTTCTAGGGTACCCTAATGGTGTGAAAGGGTATAGATTATGGAGACTAGATGGTGGCAGACCTAGGGTGATAGTGAGCAAAGATGTGGTTTTCGAAGGAGATGTTATGTATAAAGACATTAAAGGGAAAAGGAGTTCAGAAGTTGGGGAGCAGAGTGGGGTTCAGATTGAGGTGGATGTGACCTCTCGTATTTTTTTTATTTAACGTCGTTACCTCTTGTAAGAATTTTTTTTTGATATTAATGCAAGTACGAGGACTTATTTGTAATTCCTTGAGATCGTTATAGTTAATTAATTCAATAATTAATGATAACCATAATAATAATAATAATAATAATGCTAATAATAATAATAAGTATATTAAGTGCTAATCTTGTAAATAAATAAATATATATACAAGTTTTACAATTTTTAGAATTTTAGAGAACTTGTAATTTATTTTTGGGCATAAAATAACAAAAATATAAAGTACGGGGGCTAAACTGTAATTAATTTAAATTGAAACTTAAACTTTGGTTGTAAATTAACAAAATATAAACCGCAGGGACCAAATGTGTAACATTTTAAAAACCCAAACCCCCACCCTCGTTTTTCCGGCGGAAACTCCGGTGACCGCCGGCCACGCTCCGGCGACACCCCAAACCTCTCAAAAACTCATTTTTAACACAAAAGAAAGGTACTAACCGGTTCATGAACAGGTTCGAACTCGAGTGTGTGAATTAATTCGAAACAGACAAGGTTTTACTAAGTTTTTCAACTCGAAACCGAACCCATTGAAGTTTCAATCCGTTATTACATTAAAGATCAATAACAATTCAATTGAACGACTACGAACGCTTATGTAATCATTTCAAAGTTATTGGTGATATCAATTTCACATTGAAACGGCTTAAACACGCGTAAATCAACCTGAAACAACCGAGAACAACTCGAACTTGTTGGGTGTTCAAACGGTCAAATTGACACTATATAACTGATGCCCAACACTCCATTTGAGTTTCTTAAACCCTCTGCACAATCAATTTCATAAAAAACACACACACACAAATCGTTCGATTCTAGCTACAGTCGCGACCCTGTTCGAATCTGTTTCAACTCGTTCTACACCGAATCAGGTAATTAAACTGTGGATTAGGCTCGTTTTTACATGGGGAACAAAAGCCCCATGGTTTAATTGGTTATAATCATCGATTAGTGGTCCAATTTGAGCGATTTCAAACCTAGGGTTCATACGAATTTGGGGAGATTTGGTGGGTTATGTTCTTAAGTTAACTTTTCAATTCTAAACCACAAACAGGGCCTTGGCCCGGCGGTTTGTGTGTTGGATTGTTTGGAACAAAGGTCCCGGGTTCGAACCCGGGCCCCTGCCATTATATTTTTTAAAGGGTTTTGTAATATATAAAAATTCTGTAAAATATTTAAATAGTATTAATAATCATATAAAAACTATTTTTAATCAGAAAATTTATAAAATCATTTTCTTTTATATTTTATTGAAAATCTAAATTTAGAAATTTTCATTTCAAAATTTAAAAAAAAAGATGCAAAATACAATTTATTATTAATCTTAAATTGTAATGAATTTTTACTAAATTTGTAATAATTCCTATTAAATAAATTTTTTATTGTTACACATTTATTTATAATATTTAAGAGAATAAATATACATAATTAAATGTACACTTATTTTAATTAATAAAATCACTTAAACCTGCAAGTTATTATTTTATTTAAATAGAAAATAATAATCTTTTGATAAACTTTTATTAATGGTTTAAATCACAAAAATTCTTATTTAATCATTTAAATATTTAAGCAATTATAAATTATACATATCTTATGATCTAAAATCATGGTTTGATGAGTTATAAATAATATCATTACAAATATCATCCAAAGGCCCAAATATAAACCGTGAACCGTTAACATAATAATAATCGTTGTTAATTTATGACGTCGTTCATCTAGGTTGAACCTTATCAAATCGTCGACGTATAATACAAGCCTTTCTTATTTGTCATCCTGTAATCCATGTGAGTTTTTCCATACCCCTTTTATATATATTTTCACACTTTGGGGTGAAACATGTTAACCTTATGATAAATGCACTTGTAAACTCGTTTGAATCTTGTAAACATTTGGGCAGTTCTTCTTATTTGTCGTGGTTAGTTGAACTCTTGTAATTACCATGTGATGACTATAATATGTACAATCATTAACTATTGCTAGCCTGGCGACGTCATAGATCTATGGGCCTGACAAGCCTATTTGGTGGCCCTAGTGTCGTATTCTTGAGCACTATGGGAACCAAGTACACTTAGCTAATCGTTTAATCTTGTAATCTTGTAATCTTGTAATCTGTCAAGGTTTGATTGTTATATTTGTTCATCTATCCCTAGTTACTTTATTCAATAACCTATGACATGAATTGCCAACTTTGATATACATATATGTATGAAAACCTATGGAAACTCACCAACATTATGTTGACATTTATTTTTAACATGTTTCAGGACTTGTTACCGCTTAAGTGCTCCTGAAGACTTGATCACATCTAGGATTGGACCTAGAATAATAAAATGACTTATATTGTCACATGACGCTATGGAATGTTTTGTATTTATGATTGCTTGCATCTTATGTTTTATTCTCAATGCATGTTATGAACCTTGGTAATTAATAATATTGACACTTTGAAATAGCGTTGTGTGGCATGAACAATCTTAACCCTCACATCTCGACGTTTCCGCCGTTAAGGTTGGGGTGTGACAGATTGGTATCAGAGCCCATAACTATAGGGATTTAGGTTATTAGAAATGGTGGCCTAGACTATGGTTAAACTAGGGACCCTTTTCTTGACTTTTGCTATGATCTTGTAAGTATGCTTATATGCCTATTACATATTGTTACATGTTGCCTGATCATTCCCTTATGTGCTATTTGATTATATGTAGAAAATAGTGCCTTAGGAATATGCCTTAGACCTTGTTTACCCCAACTTCCTAAACCTCTTCTTATGCCTCTACGTTCTATCGCGTCTAATTTTTTTTCTAAATCTTATCCTCGACTACGTGTGGAAATCTACGTATCTTATCGAATGGAAAAAAAAATTCCTTAGACGATAGGTCTAAATCTTGAAAATCTCATCGAGGTTTTAATTCTAATAGCCTTTAGGAAGTGTGTGACTCATAAACACCTGTATCCTGGATTTCCTGGCAAAAGGCCCTCGGGCTAAGGCAAGCATTTCGTATAAATCTCATTACGAGACCTGTTATGCTTACCTGGGGGTTTCCGGGATGAGTGCAAAAATTATGGTCAACACACACATCTTCCTCAAGGTAATTGGGATTAAGTCACCTTGACGTGTCATGTTCCTATTGGCTATGTGGTACCAAATGGAACCATCTGGTTTATATTTAAAAAAAAAATCTTGATTTCTTGAACTAGTTTATTACTGAATTCCAAAATTTTCTTAATTTCTATCTTATAGAATGTTCTCGTTATTGCCGAACTCGTTTTACTCCTCAATTCCTATGTTCAAACGTTATTATACGTTATGTGCCTCATGTATCTATCTCTATACCTTGATCAGCGTGTACATAAATCTTAATGCATATTTAAAGGCATTGTGTGCCTAAATCGAATTTTAAATTGTTACTTATGGTTTTCAAATCTCCTTAAAGTGTGTCTCATAACTGAATACTGCAAAAGTGGGATACCTGTATCTCGAGATATTTTGTCTAGGACATGTATACATATTAATCCGATTCGACTGTTGGATCCGTTTACCTGACTTGGAACCCATGAGATGAGTATCCGCTTATAAGTACGTATGTCTTTAATAAAGTTGTGGTTGACTTAGCACTTTGAGAAGTCAACGTATTCCCTTTGGATTGCGAACCGAACGTTTACATCTCATTGTTGTATTGAACCATTTTTGTCATTGATTTTGTTTTCCTGATTTAAACCATTCAAGATTTGAAAACCTATCACAAATGATTCGGTTATCCCGAACCGTAACCTTAATCCTAACGAGCATGATTTTCTTTTCTTATTAATGTTACATTGAAGTAATTTGAAGTTTTCTGAGTTTCTAGCTGATTTTTTTTTCTTTCTTTTCGTTTGCTAAGTCGAGTTTTGTGATAATATTGTGTGATAAAATCTTTTAACCGTTTTGCACCGTAGGAAATGCAAAAGTTGACAGGTCAACTTATGACTAAGGACACTCGTGTCTCCTAAATGAAACTATCTCATCAAAACAGGGGTGACTCCCTTACTTTGTTGAGACTTTCCATTCGCTATTATTGTTCTTATGAAATTTCATCATCAAGACAGGGGTGAATCCCTTACCTTGATGACCATTTCTTTCTTTTTGTTCTTATGAATTCGTATTTTACCAATAGAATTACCTCCTTAAAATAGGAGTAAATTTTGTACCTCGATGATGGTTTTAAATTTTCTATTGTGTGTTTTATGAAATTTCATCATTTGGATAGGGGTGATTTCCTTACCTTGAGAACAAATTTCACTCATTTTTCTCATGGACTCGTATTCCACGAATGAAATGACCTCATCAAAATAGGAGTGAATCCCGTACTTTGGTGACAAATTTCAATTCTCGATTGTTTTCTTATTATTATGAAATTCAATCATCAAGATAAGCGTGAATTCCATACATTGATGATAATTTCGCCTATCTAAATTTTATGGATTTGTATTTCCTCAAATGAAATGACCTTTTCAAAGTAGGAGTGAAATTATGTACTTTGATGAAGATTTTCAATTGGTTATATTTTGTTTACAAAATTTCACCGTTAAGATGGGAGTGATTTTCTTTACCTTAATGGTAAGTTACCTCATCTTATTCTTATGGATCCTTAACAATGAGTTAGGATCAAGCTCTTACTTTAGTAGCTAAGAGTCATGTTTTGAGAACTACATCACCAAGTTAGGAGTGATATCCACACCTTGGTGACCATTCTCATTCTTTGATTTCTATTTTACCAAGGTCTTAAGACTCCTATTGACAAGAAACATGCAGTAACTTGAAGGGTGAACACCGTTACCTGATTTATTGGCTATAGAGTTCCAACCTACCAAGCTAAAGCATGATTCTTGAACTCAAAAGAGGTCTTTGTCACTTTAGGTTAATCTTAGTTTCCAAGACTGAAACATTTAAATCAATTTTTTTTTCTCTCACGCCTTTATGTTTCAATTTGTCGTTTGATCTAGCTTTATGGAACCTATTATTTCTTACTTAACGATCTTCATTTTGGGTTATCATCAAAACTTAATTGTACGATGATAACACTCCTAAAATAATCTTCCTTACAAAATAAAGTCATTATAAATTTATGTTATGTCTTTCTGATCATACCAATGTTTCGGCTTTATTCATGGGTTTGATGAACCAAGTGTGCAAGCCGTACTTGAAAATTTTATTTGTGATGGTCTATATCGACGATGCCTTGAATTATCCAAATTGTTAATCAAATCATGAACGACATCTTCATTGATCCTTGCATTATAATTAAAAATGGAATTCCTATTGTTTGTGTCATTTCTTGGATCGTCTTTGAATTCTTAACCTTGAAAATCTTTAAATCTCTATCTTGTTTGCGACTTACAAGACTCGTTATTCATCTCGATGCGAAGAAAAAGAGTCATGGATTTTCGTGATTAGTGTTCATGGTTTGGCATAAAGGAAAAGAGGGCATAGCTTGGTATGTGTCCAAGTGCATTATCTGCTCAAAAGTCAAAGCCAAACATCAGCATCCCTTTGAATCGTTTGTCTAACTTGAAGTCTGTGTGTAAAAGGAAACATTTATTGATGAAGTTCATCACCAATATGTCTCCTATTTCTAGACATCATAATAACACCTGATTCATCATTGATCGAATGACTAAACCGGTGCAATTCGTGTCGATTCTTGAGGAATATCGAGTCAAGAAATTGACTCGTATCTACGTCAACAAAATAGTCAGCCACCGTGATATGTTTTAAAAATATTTGATCGGGATGGTCTACTTATCTTTCGTTCTAGCTGAACCTTTAAATCGTCTACGAAAACATAAGACAATTTTAGTACAATTCATCATTCGCAAACCGAAGCTGAAAGAACGTTACAACCTTTCAAGATATGCATTGAACTTGTGTCATTTTATTAAGTAACTCTTGGGATTCTCAATTTCCGTTGATCAAACTTTCATACAATTACAGGTCTTTCCATTAGCATAAAGATGTCATTTCATTTTGTAGGTTCCTTCTAAATGGTTGAGTATATTGAGAAAGTGGCTTATAAGCTTAAACCGCTCTAAGAGTTCAGCATTTCTTATCCAACATTTCATGTGTCAAATCTCAAAAATTTATCTTGTCAATGATAACTTTCGTAACCTACTGGAGGAGTTCAAATCGTACGCATCTCGTCAAGAAACCTGTAAAAATTCCGTAACTCCCCCGTAACCGAACAATGTACCACACCGATCGTCAAAGTTCGTTGGGAAAACAAACGTGGAGCTGAGTTCACTTGGAAACGCGAGGTTTACACGAAGAAGAAATATCCCTTTCTTTTTGTTTAGCTTTGTCCTTAATTTCGGGACGAAATTTCTTAAAGTTGGGGAGACTGTGACCTCTCGTATTTTTTTTATTTAACGTCGTTACCTCTTGTAAGAATTTTTTTTTGATATTAATGCAAGTACGAGGACTTATTTGTAATTCCTTGAGATCGTTATAGTTAATTAATTAAATAATTAATGATAACCATAATAATAATAATAATAATAATGCTAATAATAATAATAAGTATATTAAGTGCTAATCTTGTAAATAAATAAATATATATACAAGTTTTACAATTTTTAGAATTTTAGAGAACTTGTAATTTATTTTTGGGCATAAAATAACAAAAATATAAAGTACGGGGGCTAAACTGTAATTAATTTAAATTGAAACTTAAACTTTGGTTGTAAATTAACAAAATATAAACCGCAGGGACCAAATGTGTAACATTTTAAAAACCCAAACCCCCACCCTCGTTTTTCCGGCGGAAACTCCGGTGACCGCCGGCCACGCTCCGGCGACACCCCAAACCTCTCAAAAACTCATTTTTAACACAAAAGAAAGGTACTAACCGGTTCATGAACAGGTTCGAACTCGAGTGTGTGAATTAATTCGAAACAACAAGGTTTTACTAAGTTTTTCAACTCGAAACCGAACCCATTGAAGTTTCAATCCGTTATTACATTAAAGATCAATAACAATTCAATTGAACGACTACGAACGCTTATGTAATCATTTCAAAGTTATTGGTGATATCAATTTCACATTGAAACGGCTTAAACACGCGTAAATCAACCTGAAACAACCGAGAACAACTCGAACTTGTTGGGTGTTCAAACGGTCAAATTGGCACTATATAACTGATGCCCAACACTCCATTTGAGTTTCTTAAACCCTCTGCACAATCAATTTCATAAAAAACACACACACACAAATCGTTCGATTCTAGCTACAGTCGCGACCCTGTTCGAATCTGTTTCAACTCGTTCTACACCGAATCAGGTAATTAAACTGTGGATTAGGCTCGTTTTTACATGGGGAACAAAAGCCCCATGGTTTAATTGGTTATAATCATCGATTAGTGGTCCAATTTGAGCGATTTCAAACCTAGGGTTCATACGAATTTGGGGAGATTTGGTGGGTTATGTTCTTAAGTTAACTTTTCAATTCTAAACCACAAACAGGGCCTTGGCCCGGCGGTTTGTGTGTTGGATTGTTTGAACAAAGGTCCCGGGTTCGAACCCGGGCCCCTGCCATTATATTTTTTAAAGGGTTTTGTAATATATAAAAATTCTGTAAAATATTTAAATAGTATTAATAATCATATAAAAACTATTTTTAATCAGAAAATTTATAAAATCATTTTCTTTTATATTTTATTGAAAATCTAAATTTAGAAATTTTCATTTCAAAATTATAAAAAAAAGATGCAAAATACAATTTATTATTAATCTTAAATTGTAATGAATTTTTACTAAATTTGTAATAATTCCTATTAAATAAATTCTTTATTGTTACACATTTATTTATAATATTTAAGAGAATAAATATACATAATTAAATGTACACTTATTTTAATTAATAAAATCACTTAAACCTGCAAGTTATTATTTTATTTAAATAGAAAATAATAATCTTTTGATAAACTTTTATTAATGGTTTAAATCACAAAAATTCTTATTTAATTATTTAAATATTTAAGCAATTATAAATTATACATATCTTATGATCTAAAATCATGGTTTGATGAGTTATAAATAATATCATTACAAATATCATCCAAAGGCCCAAATATAAACCGTGAACCGTTAACATAATAATAATCGTTGTTAATTTATGACGTCGTTCATCTAGGTTGAACCTTATCAAATCGTCGACTTATAATACAAGCCTTTCTTATTTGTCATCCTGTAATCCATGTGAGTTTTTCCATACCCCTTTTATATATATTTTCACACTTTGGGGTGAAACATGTTAACCTTATGATAAATGCACTTGTAAACTCGTTTGAATCTTGTAAACATTTGGGCAGTTCTTCTTATTTGTCGTGGTTAGTTGAACTCTTGTAATTACCATGTGATGACTATAATATGTACAATCATTAACTATTGCTAGCCTAGCGACGTCATAGATCTATGGGCCTGACAAGCCTATTTGGTGGCCCTAGTGTCGTATTCTTGAGCACTATGGGAACCAAGTACACTTAGCTAATCGTTTAATCTTGTAATCTTGTAATCTTGTAATCTGTCAAGGTTTGATTGTTACATTTGTTCATCTATCCCTAGTTACTTTATTCAATAACCTATGACATGAATTGCCAACTTTGATATACATATATGTATGAAAACCTATGGAAACTCACCAACATTATGTTGACATTTATTTTTAACATGTTTCAGGACTTGTTACCGCTTAAGTGCTCCTGAAGACTTGATCACATCTAGGATTGGACCTAGAATAATAAAATGACTTATATTGTCACATGACGCTATGGAATGTTTTGTATTTATGATTGCTTGCATCTTATGTTTTATTCTCAATGCATGTTATGAACCTTGGTAATTAATAATATTGACACTTTGAAATAGCGTTGTGTGGCATGAACAATCTTAACCCTCACATCTCGACGTTTCCGCCGTTAAGGTTGGGGTGTGACAGTGGAGCAGCAGGGTGTGAGTGATAAAGGTGTTGATCATGGCACTTCTGATAGCCAAGGGGTTGGTTTGGATGATTACCAATTGGCTAGGGACAGACAAAGGAGACAAGTGGTACCTCCTCGTAGGTATAGAGAGGGGATTGATTTGTCAGTATTGGCCTTTGTTGCTACTGAAGAAGAAAGCATCTATGAAAAATTGTCTTACTCTGAGGCAATTTTTGTGATAGAAAGCTCAAAATGGTGTAAAGCCATGGAGGAAGAGATGGAATCTCTATATAAGAATGGCACATGGGAGCTGGTTAATAAACCTGAGGGTCACAAGCTGGTATCATGTAAGTAGTTGTTCAAACTAAAAGATGGGATTTCTAAAGGTGAACCTCCTAGGTACAAGGCTAGACTAGTAGCTAAGGGGTTTACACAGAAGCCAGGGCTGGATTACAATGAAATATTCTCACCTGTGGTGAAACATTCATTATCAGGGTTATTCTGTCATTGACTGCTTCAATGGATATAGAGTTACATCAGTTGGATTTAAAAACTACATTTTTACATGGGAATCTAGACGAAATAATCTATATGAAGCAGCCGGAGGGGTTTGAAGTTAACAGGCAGGAAGATAAGGTGTGTCTCCTTAAGAAGTCCTTGTATCGGCTGAAGCAATCTCCTAAACAGTGGTATAAAAGGTTTGATGAACATATGGTGACTAATGGGTTTAAGAGGAGCAGCTATGATAGTTGTGTCTACTTCAAGGAATACAGCTTGAACAAATTTGTTTATTTGTTGCTGTGTGTGGATGACATGTTGGTAGCTTGTCAAGACTTGAAGGAAGTTGAAGCTACCAAGAGAATGTTGATGTCTGAGTTTGAAATGAAAGATCTGGGAGAAGCAAAGAAAATACTAGGCATGGAAATCAAGAGAGATAGGGAACACGGGGTGTTGAAACTGTCTCAAAGCTCTTACTTGGAGAAGGTACTGAATAACAATAGAATGAATGAGGGGAAGCCAGTAAATGTTCCTATTGGTGCTCATTTTAAACTGTCAGGCTCTGATTGTCCTAAGTCAGATGTTGAGGTTGAGTATATGAAGAAGGTGCCTTATTCCAATGTGGTTGGGAGCTTGATGTATTTGATAGTGTGTACAAGGCCAGATATTGGTTATGCTGTGAGTTTGGTCAGCAGGTACTTGTGTAATCCAGGTAAAGGTCATTTAGATGCTGTGAAATGGATCTTGAGATATCTCAGAGGTACTAAACACTATGGCTTAGTGTTTGGGAATCATGAACATGTGAGGAGTAAGAGGATTGTTGGTTATGTTGATTCGGATTTTGCCAAGGACCTGGATAGGGGTAGATCTATTACAGAGTATGCATTTCAAGTGCTGGGTAACTTGGTTAGTTAGAAAGCCCAGTTGCAGCATGTAGTGGCATTATCTACCACAGAAACTAAGTATATAGCTTTGACTGAGGCAGTCAAGGAAGCTATATGACTGCATGGATTTGTTTCTGAGTTAGGAATCGATGTTGCAGACTCAGTGGTATTTTGTGATAACCAGGGTGCAGTCCAGTTGTCTAAGAACAATATGTTTCATGAGATAACAAAGCACATCAATGTGAAGTTGCACTTTATAAGGGATATGGTGAATGCTGGGGAGGTGAAAGTGGAGAGTGTATCTACTTTGGAGAATCCAACAGATGTGTTTACTAAGTCTCTACCTTGTGTCAAGTTCAACTTTTGCTTGGATGCATTAGGGGTTGGTTAAAATCTTGTTTTTGGTTTTAAGGTGGAGATTGTAAAGTATAAAAGCCAAAAACAAGTATTTCTTTCGAAACATAGATATCTTCCGAAGCTAAACATATTTCTTCTGAAGGTTATGTTTGCTTCGGAAGAGTTCTGAAGCTTGATCTGATATCTTCCGACGCTTATCATAATCTTCCGAAGGTTATTTGTAATCGGAAGATTTGGTGAGTATTGGGAGTATCAGAGTTTAACTTCGGAAGTTTTCTCAGGGGTGCTTCCTGCTTCGGAAGTTTTAGTCTAGGGGTCCAAAGTGTAAATTCTCAATATTATGTTGAGTGTATTATTTGACCGTTGTAGTTAGTTAGACTTTTAGCGGTATAAATAACGATCCTTGTAATCACAAAAAATCATACAATCACAGAAATCAAAAACACTTGTAATCATTTTCAATAAAGTTCTTTATTGTGTTCGTCTTCTTTGTTCTTGCTGTTGTCGAATTGGGCGTTCTTGTTCTCAATTGGTTTAACATAGTAAGTAAGAAAAACTAATCGTCTTTGCTTTTAACTTCTTATTCTTCATGCATATTCTTTCTTTGAACGTTTTTAGTCTTCTAATAGCCTCTTGTAAGAGTAATGTATCCAGATTTACAAATTGCTCGACTGATGCCACAATCTTAATGAACCTTTCTGGCACTAAATTAAGTGAATTTTTCACCTGTATTGCCTTTGCAATTGGTCAGCCTAACTCGCTTGCTTTAGATTAAATTGAAGTTATTCGACTTGCAAATTCTTCAATTGTTTCCCCAGCCTTCATCCTGAGATTCTCGAACTCAGTTCTCAACGTCTGCAATCGAGCTTTCTTCACTTTATTAACACCAAAGAATTGAGTTTTAAGGTAGTTCAAATGTGTTTTACGATGTTACTATTAGCGATCTAGAGCACCAAGTCTTCTAGCATTGCCTGAAACAAGTACGCAGTTGTCATATTATTTGCATCCATTTCTACTCCCGTTTGGCTCAATCCCTTCTTAGAGGACATGCACATTGAAGATCACCATTAATTTTGATGGTATGAATTGTATCATTATCATAAATTGTAGTAATGATGCTGCTATTGCTTTCTTTCCCTTCATACTTTCTCCCTAAATTAGGATCAAGATCCAATCCTTTCAACTTTAGTCAACATAGTGTTTATAATTCCTCTTGATTCAATCCTTCGAATAAGAGCTATGAGCTTGTTCTTTCACCAAAGCTTTGATACCATATTTGAAATAGGTATTAGGAAAGCAAGAAACAAATCAAACTCAACAATTATTAGCTCAAAAATGATTATGCGATTGAAAGATGACAATGAGTACAACGAAGATGATAATCTCTATTTCTCTCACTAATCTTGTTTAAAAAAATTAACTTATTAACAACCAAACAAAATACTAACTAAAAATATAAAATGACCCCTACACTTTAAGACCGTTTGAAAGATTATAGTCGGGAAAAACCTTAATCAAATTGGATTAATGTTAATTAGTAGTAAGAACATAAAAGTCAAAAAGAAAATTCAAAATCGATCATAATTAGCATGAATTTAGTGTTAGTTATGCTAATTTTGTCAGTTTGTAACCGTTATTGTATGGGTATAAATACCTAACAGATTTGACATTTGTAGTGTGGAATTTTCAATGTGTTAGTGTGTGTAATTGTGTTCCCGTTTGACCCTGTGTTCCACAGAGTCCCTACACATCTTTGTGCATACTCGTTATGATTTGTTCATCCTTAATCGATCCTATTATGTTATTACATTCGGGGCCTCAACAAAGACTTTGTTAAAAAAAACCTCACACTTTCAACTTTCTTGGAATAACACCAACATTTTTTATTGGTATTTTTTGGTATAAGGTACGATACTGATCTCATCCCTCTACAAAAGTTGTATCTTGGTTTAGTTGTAGCGTCTTTTATTTTGAGTTGAGAGCACTGACTGTTTGTTCGATTCTTGTTAGATCTTCCGATTCATATTGATTCCGTGTTGAAAATTTTTGATTTATCAAAGGTTCTTTACAACAGTGCTACAAAAAGCAATCAAAAGGCCATCCGTCTGCTATCAATATTACCTATCAACCATTTTAAAAGACTATTGGACATTACCGTTCTGGTGATATCTCAACGGAATAATCAAATGTATATCAAGTGGTAAATATTTGTGTTGACGTGTAAAGTTACCACTGAAGGTGTAAGTTTCTACTAATTAGCATAGTTTCTCAGATGGTTAATAAATAGTACGTTTTGTTAGAGTTAATGTTGAAGTTCGTTAGACACGTCTATATAAGCGATTGGGTACACATAGTTAATCTTTTTGGAGAAGGCTTTTGTAATCATTCAAGATAATCAATAAATTCGTAAACGTTGGTAATCCCTTTCTTGTATTCGATTCTTTGAAGTATTATTCTTTAGAGTTTGAAGTGAGTTAATTTCCACATTTCACTTTCAATATTAAAAACTCTAGTTTGATCATTATATCAACAAAATAGGGCCTTAAAAAGAATAACCTAAGATACTTTTAACTACATAATGTACAACTTCTATATTGCTTTAACAAGCACGGGCAACTAGTTGTGGCATACTTCTCTCGCGATAAAAACACGATGGATGTCTACTTTTAGAGGCCAGTGACTGCAGCAAAGCTTTCTCCTGGGCTATTGATGCATGTTGATGGATTAAGTTAGCTGTATCCTTCATGAACGATGCATCACATGGGAATGTAATTGGTCCACTACTTGGTAGTCCGAACTCTTCTTCTGACATGGTTAAGAGCTCTCTAAATATGTAAGTCTTGAGGTGTCCTAAAGGAAAGACAAAGCGGTGTCTGTCGAGTGTGTATACCACAAAATGGCCTTTTTCAACTTTCGTTGGTGAAGTAGTGTTATAATTTCTTAACACTTCTGATGTCGCGTTAGTTTTCTGCCTTTTGGGTGCCATTTCTTGGGATTTTCTTGCAATCTTGATCAACGTCTTGGTGCCGATCATCTTGTACCCACTTCTTTTTTCCGAAGAGAGATATAAGTAGAGTGGATTAGTTGAAGATCAATGAAAACTGATGGTTGTGTTGTGGTATGCTTGATTGGAGATGTTGTTGTGTATATATATGCATTTTAGTAGGCCTTTAATGTTTGCTTTGTGAGGGGGATATGGAGCAAAAGCATGTGATCCACTATGAATGTGTTGATTCACAACCATGGGATGGAAAGAAAAGCATTTGTGTGATTGTAAATGATCCACTATGAATGTGTCTTTCTTTACAAAACCACGTGCAATGTCATAACAAGATTATAAATGAAGAGAAGGACAGTGTACCCTCTTGATGCCACAAGTAATGAATTTATGGAAGTTGAACAAAATACCAGCAATTCAGAAGTATATATTATGAACTAATGTCATAAATCATAATATAAGGTCAGATATATGCTTTTATTATGAAAAACATCTTGAGTTTATAACTGAAGCTATTTAAAATTATCACAATAGAATGATGTTTTATAAAACTACCTTAGTTGTACATTATATTTCAGATAAAAAATTAGAATAAAGTTATTTGATATTATCTAAAAGTAGAAGGAATTTCAGAATATAATCATAACTCATCAGAAAACTCCTGTATTACGTGGTTAGATCAAAATATTAAATTAAAGTTATGATCAAAAGATATTATAAAATATCTCGTCTTTTATAGTAATAAATTTTATAGAATTAATAATTAATTGTATGTTATAAAACTGAATTTAATTAATTTATCAAAATGAAAATGAAACAAAATAAATTATTTGAAAAGTTTTCGGCTACAATGATATGACAAAAAGTATATAGTGTCATTCAACAAATCATAACAAATGATATATCTTTACTATGTAAATATATATTTGAAGTTTTATTCTAATTCGATTGTCTATAAACTCATTTTAGTGTATGTATAATTTAAAATATATGATTGAACAATTTAATTGATGATAAATAAAATTTCAGATTAAAAAATATATATAAAAAAATTGAAACGACTTATTAATTTATTGCTTAAAATAATTAATGAAGTTGATTAAAAATTTGAATTTAGTTGCCTTATATGAAGTAAAACGTAGTGAAAATACTAATTTAATAGTCTAAAATTGGATAATGATTTTAAATGGGAAAATAAGGGCGGGTAGACATGGTATAATGATGTGTGACATCTTTTTTACTCTTTTGTTATACAGTATAAATACAGATGTTTACATAGGGAACAAAATACACAATTGAAACGAAGTTATTTTGAGAAAATCTAGTTATTTAGCGAAATTAATTCAACTATTGGTTCTTCTTATTATTTATTATAATATTATAACTGATTTAAATGATAAATGAGATTTAAATACATCTCCATTAGGTGATTGGTGCCGAAGTTCCAAAAGTAAACAGTATTTTACCTTTCTACAATGACATTAGAACCTCGGAGTGGAGATGCAAAAAGGAAGAGCGTCGTGACCCTATGGAGTGTACGTGGTTGGCTACTAATTTGTATCAAACGTAAAAGTAAATTCAAAGGTTGGTTGTTTGTTTTAACGAAAGAAAGTATACATAAAATAACTATCTAAATTAAACAATTTGTTAAACATAAAATAAATTTATTTACTTCTCGTGTTGAGTTCACTTGTTGCAAAACATAGTGTTTACATAACTTGGATGTTTAATACGGACATATCGTATTTTGATCTAGCGATGGTTAATTCCTTAATAAACCAACTAGAATGGAAATGAGTACGATCATTCAATCAAGTGTTCATGATGGAAATGGTTTCAAAGGTGTTACTCTTCTCTTATACCAATTTTGATGTCAGTTTTTTTTTTTTTTTCTAAATTGCTAGTTATTTACTTCTTTTATGTAATATATTCTAGAGTAAATTATGCGGATCGTTCATGAGATTTGCTCAAATTTCACATTTCGTTCCCGGATTGAAAAATTACAGGTTTAGTCCTAAGGTTTGAAAAAACATAACACGTTTCGTCCATGGGTCAAATGGTCGTTAATTAATTCCGTTAAGCAGTTGTAAAAGTATAATAAAAAGAAAAGAAAACTTAAACATAAATTCTTACATGGACCCACACTCACCTCATATACTCCACCCCATCCCATACACCTACTTTCTTCTTCCCCTACAACAACCCCCCCCCCCCCCCCCACCTTACCACCACCACTAATCACCCCCATTTTCAATAGCCACCACCACCACCACAACACACCCCCATCTCCGACAGCCACCACAACCACCGCACACCCCCCATCTCTAACAACGACCACCATCGCATAAGCCCATCTCTGACGACAACCACCACATCCCCATCTCCAACAGCTATTACCACCATCACCAGCCACCTCTACACGTGCTATCTTGACTACCAGCCACCACCCCCATCGCTGACTTCATGCGATGCAACACCATCCTACCACCATTGAGTTGTCTCCTATCAAGGAACCCATTATAATTGCCAATACAGACTTCCATTATCAGCGAATTGAATCTACAGATTGTTCATCCTTCCACCATGGAACACGTCATCGACCACCATAGGGTTTTTAATTTTAGATCCATAAAGCTTAAAATTTATAGTTAAGATGGTGATACTTATTGTCATTTGAGATAATGAATGGAGTTTTTTAACGAGAGTTGTTGGACTATTTGTTAGCAACTAATATTATTGTGGGAGAAAGTTTTTTGGATATGGTTGTTGGAGAACAATTCAATGCCGACGGCGAGAGGACAAAGAAAGTGTTGGCTGGATGAAAAAGAAAGGGCAGAGGGTTTGACTGTATATATGGTGGAAGATGATGTGGTGGGTTTGTTATGGGTCCATCATTTAATTATATATGTTTATTATTTATTTCCCCTTTTTGTTTTTAGTGAGGGTAAAATGGGTTAATTTTAAAAAGTTAACGGAGATTTTTAATGGTCGTTTGATCTAGGGACGAAATATGTTACGTTTTTCCAAACCTCAGTTTACAAGTTCAAACACAATAAACATAAACTAAACTATAGCAAAGGATTATCATCATGAATACAAAATTGCTTGAAAACTCGGTCATTTATCGTTGCATCATCTCTTCCCTCATTTTCTCTTGTAGCACATTGCATTGCACCCATGGCTTTGTTAATTTTGCAAGCCTTCCATATGGGATCCTAATTAGCAAACCTAAAATTTTGTGATACACATACATAATAATTACAAGAAATGCATAATACTTCATTACTTCGAGTTGCCATGAAGGAAGGCATTGTAGACGCTGGCCTCCTCAATATCCATTCCATGATATATAACAATTAACAAGACCAACTTGATAGTAGTTGGTCTAACAACTGGGTTAAACATCTGAGCATAATCATTACCTTTAGATGGATGAAAGCCCATAGCAATAAGTTTGGAATTATATTAGCTTACGATAACGAGTAATCGTTGTATGAAAAAGACGAGAGGGTAGAGGAAGGGTAGTGGCGGTTGGTATGAGGTTGAGTTTGTTAGCGTTGGTAGGGTTCGGATTAGGTTGAGGTTGAAAGAGATTGCTAGCGAACGATACAAATATTTCTTGTGTACTCTCAATTTATTGATCCCTTAAGAAGACATTTGTTGCATAACCTAGTACTATCGCTGCAAATTAGTCTTACTTATCAAAGGACATATAGCTTAATAGTATTAAGGTGTTGAAATGGTTTCTTTTCAGATGGCGAGGGTTCAAGTAACATATGATATGGTCGGGTTAGGTTAATAAAACCAGTAGACTAACTCGTATACATAGTTTTAGATAAACAATGTGAAGAATGGCCATGTTGACATGGACCTGCCGAATATTGGATCCCTAATAAACAACAACAAACAAGACTAACTTAATAGTAGTTGGTCTCACAATTGGGCTAAACACCTTAGTATGATCAATAGTCTGATTCAGATGAAAGCCCTTACTAATATGATAGGGATTTAAATCTGCTCATAGATTCATTAATGTATTTCTTGATCCTTAAATTTGTTTACAACCAACATTTTTGATATGAGTGAGAGCCGACGTAAATTCCCAGGTTCCACTAAAGTGTGAAGCATCAACTTTAGCACGCATAACGTTCCACCATATGACCCATTGATTAGACTCAATATAAGTAGTATGCTAAAAAAATAGTATTAGAAAAGGTGTAAGAAAGAATATGATCATGAAAATGTTTAGGCTATAAGTGTTATGACGAGAACAAGTGATCATAACGACAAAGTTGGAACTTCTGAAATTATGGTATATGAAGACTATGGTAAGTTATTGTCTGATCAAGGTTTTGGTGTAGATGTAAAAGCTAAAAACAAGCACGCTAATGGGATTATATCAGCAAATATTGATGAGGTTTTAAGTGAACAAAAGGAAGTTATGAAGACACCTCATGTAAAGTCTTACTTTTGGATCATTATAACAGTTTGTGAAGCTACAAAAGATGGCCTTGGACCTACAAATTGTATCAATAACAATGAAGGTTTGGTTGTTAGAGAGGTGTGGCGTATGGACTCGCATGTTAAGACCGTTGACCTTTTTCATAGTCACACCAAACTTGACAGTTGCAACAATTATGTGGGAAGGTGTTCTACTTATTTCTTAGACAAATGGGTGTTCAAGTTCCAAAAGAAAGATGTGAAAAGGTGGCTAGTTAGGTGGAAATGGAAAAAGAAGAAAAAGAAAGGTTGAGGATAATGATCATCTGAGTCAAACGCTTGCTTAAATAGTTGATATCTTTGTCATTGTTTGTTTTTCCTTAGTTGATCCTTGAGGTCAAGTATCTTTTAAGGGGAAGGTATTGATATGTACTAATAGTTGTGAAGTTTTTTAACAGTGTTAGTTAGTTATGATTGGTTAAAGTCAATATTAGTCGACTTTGTAAAGAAATTAGTAGTATAAATAGGAGATTGTTAAGATGTAATGGGTGTGTAGAAAATGAATAACAAGTTCTCTCTAGTCTATTCTCCCATACTCTTTGTTACTATGTGTTCACTAGCAATCCTTAAAAACCTTTCTCCATTTCTCGATTCTTCTAGTTCTTAGATCACGTGATTGAACAATGATCTTAAGTCTCGATCACTACTTTCCTTTGTTATTGTTTTTCAAGAATTACAGATTGTATCAGGGTGATGGTGGTAGTATGGTTTGGATTGAGTGTGAGGATGATGGAATAAAAATAAATAGCATAGGAGGTGGAACCATGGAGAACCGGGACAAGTAGGAGGAGGCGGCTATATAATCAAAATAGTTTTCTTAGGAATGTAACATGAAATGAACCTGATGAATACCTCGAGGGGCATGCATACGCAATAAGACTCATCGAAAAGAGCTTTGTACGGTAAAGCAACTGACAGGGCAAAATATTGAGCCTCGAAACATTTTAGGCACACTAAGGAAACAGAATCCTAACAACGTGTGACAACCGGTCAAATTAGGTCAACGTTAGTATGAAACTAACTTAGTAATAATTTTATATTTATTAAAATTTGTGTTTGACTATTTGAAAACTTAGGTTGACGATTTTAACGAGCCTCAAAGTCGGTTAACCGTTTGAGATGAATAATAATAATAATAATAATAATAATAATAATAATAATAATAATAATAATAATAATAATAATAATAATAATAATAATAATAATAATAATAATAATAATAATAATAATAATAATAATTATATGACACTAGTATGCATGGTTGACATCTAATCCACTAAAATCTTACACAATCCATATATATACATACTCACCCTAAACACACACTCTTTACACACGCATTCCACAACTTTTCACATTCCATCCCCCACTCCCTCACTCTACCATCGGCCACCACCACTCCACCAAGACCACCAACCGCCGCCGCACCGCCGTCCGCCACCACCACCGCAGCCGCCAATCACCACCGTAGCCCGCACCCGCACCCGCACCATCGATCACCACCACTAACCCGTCACCCCATCATCTGCGAACACCCAACCCCCACCCCTTCGGCCACCGTGAGCACCACCATAACCCCACCTTTGAAATCATACCATCACATCTTAAGGAACCTTCATCTTGTTCCATTCGAGTCAAGAACGTTAGAATTTCTAGTTGAGACCTTGTTAGGAACCCGAAGGTGTAATCAGGTGTTGGAAACCCTCGTGCTATCATTAAAGATTGTTGTATTAGGCTCAAGGTATGCTTGTTTGGGTTAGATTGTCTTTATCTTTTCATGCATGGGTGATCAAGATGAAGATCTTGATGAACCCTAGTTCACCCACTTAGATGTTCATGAAAGTTGATGTTTTGATGAAAAATAGGTTTTGAAATGAGTTTATAATCTAAAAATGCATGTTGAAATGGTTCTAGTATGATGAAATCATGTTATTTGTATGATTTGGGTTTATAAGAATGTATATGTTGCGTATATATGTATGTATGTGTTGGTAGAAAGATTAGTTGAATATAGCTCATAAGAATGATTAGTTAGAATTATTAGATGGATAAATAATGTTGGACATAATGTCATAAGAATATGGTTAAGTTGGAACATTAGATGATGTTGTTAAGCAAATCTTATAAAAGAAATGATTAGGCTGAAAAATTGTTATAAAATCAATACCGGGACACAATAGAAATGTTTCACTTAAATTAGAAGATTGGAATAACAATTAAGTGAAAAATTAGAAACCATGGTTAGAACCGAGCATAAGATAAATGGAATATGGTGACAAGTAAACTCGACTAAGATGGCGTTTGAGATTCCAAGACTTTTATAAAATAAATTTATATAAAACTGAAAAATAATATATTTTCCGGGCAATTTACAACTAATAAAAATAAATATATATATTTAAAACAACAAACTCAAGTTAACATATTTAAAAAAAATTAGCCGATATAATTCACAAATTAAAGCCATAAAAATAGTATCGACTCTATCAAAAGAATATATATTCTATATTTTGACAACTTTAAATTATTCTACTAAGGAAAAATAAGATATTTCGGAATAAAAATACAAAAATTATATAAAGGATGGTGAAAGTCTTGAGTAAAATCACTAGAAACCGATAGATAATTAATTAGGGTTTCACGACAAAAATTATTAGGTTAAGAAATTGTAATAGTCTTCATAAGAAACAATTATAGAATTAAGAATGGACTAGTGATATTGTTAGATAATTTGATGATTAAGTGTATTGAAGGTTGACGATAGTTGATGAGATGAATATATTATGTCTTAAGAAATATATTCACTAAGTAATAAACTTTCTCAAGAATGGACTAGTGATATCGCATACGAAGGTGAGTTCTTCGGCCCCATTTTAAATATTGTTTTATTTAAACTGTTTTGGGGAAAAAACATGATTGATTATTTTTATATATGATGGGTAAAACGAGATTAATATATTTTATGAAAGTATAAGTTGGGTTAATGGTATAGGTGTATACTGTTAAGCCCCTAAATCCCCTCAACGTCATTAACCTCGGCGAGGCCGCAGACTATATTGGTAGATCTATCGGGTTAGAAGGGCCCGCTCTCGCGACCAGTCGCGCTGGTCAGGTTGTAGCGAGGGAGTTTATATGTTTGGATTGTTGTGGGACAACGACGTGTTTCTTGGCTTGATTATGGACTTATGACCTGAATTAATCATAGTACCTAGCTAGTCTATGATGAGAATATTATATCTCGCTATATCATATCATTTTTTTTGGAAAAACAAATGTTTGTAAGTTATAAAACCCGAATGCTCACTAACTTTATGTTGACTAGTATTTTCATGCTTTTCAGGGTTATAGGTATGCTCTATGGGGAAACAATGGAATGTATCTTTGGAGGGTCGAACATGTTTGTTGACTACTTATGTTTGGAACTTTTAAGAGAAACGTGTCATTTATATAACTAAACAAGTTTGTTGTTACTTAGACTGGATTTCACTTTATTTTGCTTTTAAAAGTACGTAAAAACTTGTTTACTAGTAGTCAACTACTTTACCGTTATCGTTCGATTATAAACGTTGGAATAATTCCCACTTTCGTTATCACCACGTCATGTGACTTTCCGCTGCGATTTTCGGGGTGTGACAGAAGTTGGTATCAGAGCCAATGGTTATAGCGAACTAGAAAAATTTTCTGAAAATAGAAAAAAAAAAACTAGACTATAACCTTTAAAAGTTTTTACGATTCCAAAGACATTTCCATCTCCCGAGTGTTACGCTAGGTAGAAGTGTAGTGTTGACATAAATAGCTGATACTAAGACCTTATTTATTTGTTTGATTAGAATAAGTTAGTGCATTATGTTAGATTAATAAGTACAGGTGTATTATTCTACTGTAGATGTCTGATCGGGTGAACAGAGAGGACATAATCAGTACTGAGGGTCCATCATTACCTGTATCTACCATGCCTTGGTATCACCCTTCTCAGCCTTCATTTACGGCTACCTTTTACCCGGGCATGGGGGACTCGGGAAATGGTTGGATATCTGAGTCCGACAATGAGGATCCCGCACCAATTGCAGCTGCTCTTGAGCCGATTCCTGAGTCTCAGACTGATGATGAGCTAGAGGGTCAGGCTTAGGGTGATGATCGGCCAGATGAGGAGAGGAGAAATACTGAGGGGCCAGTTGGTTTGACTCAGGAGAGTGAGACTCCGACGGCAAAGACTCTCGTCGCACCTATCCCTTCCATGCAGCACCCACCAAAGATTCGGTTGGTGTATGAGCTGAGGAAGCAGAGAGAGTTGACGAGAGTAACTGATGGTGATGTTTGTGTGGATGGAGCACCTGTGCCCAAATAGGCCAGACTGCTCAATGAGCAGTGGGGATGGATCATGGATGCTATGCGAGGATAGGCCTCGAGAGATGGGATTCCTTCCACCTTTGAGGTGGGAGAGTCATCTACCACTCCTCGTGGGATTACTATTGATGGTGAGTCCATTGAGCGTGTGATGGCTACCTTGACAACTTAATGCATTCGCTACGAGAAGGAGCTACTTGTGATGAGGAAGAAACTTAGGGTTCAGGATGAAGTGGGCCAAGCTTTGGACGGGAGGATGATGACGATCAAGGAGGAGAGGTTACTGGATGACAGTGCTCTGAGTCAGATTCACTTTCGAGTGTCAGATCTGGAGGCTAGTCTTTTAGAGACTAGGAACAGACTGACCCTGGTGGACGGCAATGGTGATGGCCCAGCAACAGGCAACTCAGATGGGAGAGCGAGTGGAGACTTCCATGGCAGTGGCCACATTCTGTATGATGATGATTTCATACCTAATGCATATTGGCAGTGGAGCACCGTTCCTAGGATAGATGATGGGTACAAGAGTATTTTGGTTAAGAGAGAAAACTTGTTTTGATGTGGTAAATTGTGTAGGTTACTAAACTAAATATCTTTTGGTGGTTGATCTATCTTATGAATTGTGGGTACTTAATGTATGGATAAACAACATGTCATTTTGGTTCTATTATGATATTATAAAATTATGATTATTGAAATATGAAAATGTTAATAAGAGTGTGACTAGATCGATAGGACTAATCGATTATATTATATATTGAACGTCATACGCTATCTAAACCCCCCCCCCTCTTTCCCTATCTTCATAACAGAATTTAAAATGTGCCACCTAGAATGCGAAATACGTCGTCAAGTGGAAACGTCAATTTACAAACTACCACAGAAGAATTAGCCCAGTTAATAGCCCAACATGTCAAATCAGCCCTGGAATAGCATGATGCTAACGTAGCTGCCAGATCAGGAAGAGGACATGGAATTGCTGGTAATGGAATGGGAAACGGCTCAAACATAGGTTCTGGTGTTGGGGCAAACAATGGTTCTGGTATGAACGGAAACCCAGGCAGTTCATCAGGCGGACAACTTCAAGGATGTTCGTATAAGACATTCCAAGGGTGCAATCCAAGAACTTTTACCGGTGCTGAAGGACCACTAGACATTGTTTGGTGGATTGAGAAAATGAAGACTGTTATAGCCATAAGTAACTGCTCTGATGATCAGAAAGTCAAGTACACAACCTGTTCTTTCCAAGATGCAGCATTGTCTTGGTGGAACTCTCAACACCAAATGTTAGGGGATGCAAACGCTTATGAACTCACTTGGGAATAGCTGAAGGAGATGTTGCTTTGAGAGTATTGCCCTTAAAATGAGATACAAAAAATTGAACGGAATTTTGGAACCTCACAATGGATGGTGCTGAGATTCGAGCCTACACTCCTAGGTTTAACGATCTTGCCAGACTGGTGCCACGAATGACTACACCTGAATATGTTCAGATTGAGAGATACATTTAGGGATTGGCACCCAGATAAGAAGCAATATTACAGCCTCAAACCCTACCACTATTCAGAGTGCTATAACTATTGCACACTCCCTGACCGATGATGCAATACGCAGTGGAACGCTGATCAAGAAAGATGATTATGGAAAAGGAGTGATGGGAGTTGAAAGGAAGACTGTTAAGGTGGAGAGAAGGTCATTCGATGGGAAAAGAAAGTGGTTTGGAAGTTCCAAGAAGCAAGTAAATAATAAGAAAGGTTTCAGTCAAGGGTCTGAATGGGATTATGTTGCAACTTCTGGCAATAGCAGGGTATACAAAGAATTTCAAGGGAAATGTAACAAGTGTGGATATTTTCACAGTGGTGAATGTAAAGTTTGCACTCGTTGTCATAAATTTGGACACCTGGGTCAAAATTGCCAATCTAAGCCTGATGATAAAGCAACAGGGAATGATATGCTTGCTTTGAATGCGGTGTCGTAGGACATTTCAAGAACGATTGTCCGAAGTTGAATGGGTCTAAGGCTAGAGGGAGAGCTTTTGAACTGAATGCTAGAGATGCGCATCAGGAGCCGTTAGTGGTTAATGGTACTTTCCTTATTAATAATCAATATGCCTCTGTTTTATTTGACACTGGTGCCGATTTAAGTTTCGTGTTAAAAGAATTTGAGCCATTATTGGGTATAAAACCTTGTAAGCTAAGTAAGAAATACATTATTGAACTAGCTAACGGGAATAAAATAGAATCTAGCAAAGTAATCAAGAATTGCACTTTACAACTTAATGATCATCTCTTTAGCATCGATTTGTTACCTGTCAAACTTGGAAGTTTCGATGTAGTCATTGGAATGGATTGGCTCTCTAGGAACCATGCTAATGTAGTATGCTACGAGAAGATTATACGCTTACCAACACTCCATGGTGAAGTTTTAATTATTCAAGGAGAGAAAGGAAAGCCTTCCTTAAAGATTATTAATGTCATAAAAGCTTATGAGTACTTAAGTGAAGGATATCCAGCCTTCCTAGTAAAAGCTGTCTACATCAAGAATGAGGAGCTAATGGTTGAAGATATTCCGATTGTACGAGAGTACCCAGAAGTATTTCCTGAAGATTTACCAGGGTTACCTCCATAAAGGCAGATTAAGTTTCAAATTGACCTAGTGCCGGGAGCCACTCCTGTTGCTCGATCGCCATATCGGTTAGCACCTTCTGAGATGCAAGAATTGTCAAAACAACTGCACGAGTTATTAGACAAAGGATTTATCCAACCAAGTTTTTCTATTTGGGGAGCACCGGTTCTATTTGTCAAAAAGAAGAATGGATCATTTAGAATGTGTATTGATTACCGAGAATTAAATAAGCTTACCATTAAGAATCGGTACCCATTACCAAGAATTGTTGATTTGTTCGATCAGCTGCAAGGATCCAGCTAGTACTCGAAAATTGATTTGCGATCTGGTTACCATCAGTTGCTGATAGCAGAAGAAGATGTGCCAAAGACAGCCTTTAGAACACGTTATGGTCATTATGAGTTCCTGGTGATGTCGTTTGGTCTAACTA